>JAPXFY010001307.1:0-38035 GCA_030674185.1 Monoplex corrugatus | reverse complement strand
AACAAACTAACTAACAACTAATTTACAAACTAACAAACTAACAAACAAACTGACTAACTAACTAACTAACTAACCAACTAACTAACTAACTAACTAAGGAACTAACAACTAACAAACAACCAACATAAGTAAGAACTCTTATAACTAACTAACTAACTACCTACCTAACTAAATAACTAACAACTAACAAACTAACAAACTAACAAACTAACAAACTAACTAACTAACTAACTAACGAACTAACTAACTAACGAACTTATTAAGTAAGTAACTAAGTAACTAAGTAACTAAGTAACTAACCAACTAACCAACTAACTAAACTAACTAACCAACCAACCACCAACCAACCAACCAAACCAAAAACAAATAATAACTAACTAACTAACTAAACTAACTAACTAACTAACTAACTAAACTATCTAACTAACTAACTAACTAACTAACTAACTAAATAACTAAATAACTAATTACGTACATGCTTACATCACTACCTACCTTCCTACGCAACTAACTAACGAATTAATTAAAAAAAACTAACTAACTTACTAACTAATTATCTATCTAACTAACTAACTAACTAACTAACTGAATAACGAACTAACCAACTAACTGACTAACTAACTAACTAACTATCTAACTAACTAACTAACTAACTAACTATCTAGTATGTAAGTAAGTAAATAAGTAACGAACGAACGAACTAACTAACTAACTAACTAACTAATTAACTAACTCACTCATTAACTAACTAACTAACTAACTAGGTAGCTAACTAACTAACTAACTAACTAACTAACAAATTAACAAACTAACTCACTCACTCACTCACTCACTCACTAACTAAATAACTAAGTAACTAACTCACTCACTAACTAACTAACTAACTAACTAGCTAACTAACTAACTAACTAACTAACTAAGTAACTAACTAACTAACTAACTAACTAACAAACAAAGTAACTAAGTAACTAACTAAGTAAAAAAGTAACTAACTAACCATGTAACTAACTAACTAACTAACTAAGTAAGTAAGTAACTAACTAACTAACTAACTAAGTAACTAACTAACTAACTAATTAAACTAACTAACTGACTGATTAATTAATTTACTAACTAACTAATTAACTAACTAACTAACTAACTAATTTACAAACTAACAAACTAACAAACTGACGAACTAACAAACTAACAAACTAAACTAACTAACAACTAATTTACAAATTAACAAACTAACAAACTAACAAACTTAAAAACAAACAAACTAACTAACTAGCTAACTAACTAACTAGCTAACTAACTAGCTAACTAACTAACTAATTAACTGACAAACTAACTAACTAACTAACTAACTAACTAGCTAACTAACTAACTAACTAACAACTAATTTACAAACTAACAAACTAACAAACAAACTAAACTAACTAACTATCTAACTAACTAACAAACTTACAAACAAACTAACTAAACTAACTAATAAACAAACTCACTATATAACTAAGTAAGTAAGTAAGTAAGTACGTAAGTAAGTAAGTAAGCAACGAACTAACTAACTAACTAACTAACTAACCAACTAACTAACTAACTAACTAAGGAACTAACAACTAACAAACAACCAACATAAGTAAGAACTCTTATAACTAACTAACTAACTAACTAACTACCTAACTAAATAACTAACAACTAACAAACTAACAAACTAACAAACTAACAAGCTAACTAACTAACTAACTAACGAACTAACTAACTAATAACTAACTATCTAACTAACTAACTAACTAATAACTAACTATCTAACTAACTAACTAACAAACTAACTAACTAACTATCTAACTAATAACTAACTAACTAACAAACTAACTAACTAACTAACTATCTAACTAACTAACTAAATAACAAACTAACAAATTAACAAACTAACTAACTAACTAACTAACTACCTATCTAACTAACTTACTAGCTAACTAACTAACTGACTGACTAAATAACTAAGTAATTAACTAACAAACTAAATAAGCAACTAACCAAGTTACTAAATATGTAACTCACTCACTCACTCACTCACTCACTAACTAACTAACTAACTAACTAACTAACTAACTATCTAACTAACTAACTAACTAACTAACTAACGAACTAACAAATAACTACCTACCAACATAAGTAAAAACACTTCTAACTAACTAATTAACTAACTAACTAACTAACTAGCTAATTAACTAACTAACTAACTAACTAGCTAACAACTAATTTACAATCTAACAAACTAACAAACAAACAAACCAACTAACTAACTAACTAACTAACTAACTAACTAACTAACTAGCTAACTAACTAACTAACTAACAAACTAACTAACAACTAATTTACAAACTAACAAACTAACAAACAAACTGACTAACTAACTAACTAACTAACTAACTAACTAACCAACTAACTAACTAACTAACTAAGGAACTAACAAATAACAAACAACCAACATAAGTAAGAACTCTTATAACTAACTAACTAACTACCTACCTAACTAAATAACTAACAACTAACAAACTAACAAACTAACAAACTAACAAACTAACTAACTAACTAACTAACGAACTAACTAACTAACGAACTTATTAAGTAAGTAACTAAGTAACTAAGTAACTAAGTAACTAACCAACTAACCAACTAACTAACTAACTAACCAACACAACCAACCAACCAACCAACCAACCAACCAACCAACCAAACAAACAAACTAACTAACTAACTAACTAACTAACTAACTAACTAACTATAACTAACTAACTATCTAACTAACTAACTAACTAACTAACTAACTAAATAACTAAATAACTAATTACGTACATGCTTACATCCCTACCTACCTTCCTACGCAACTAACTAACGAATTTATTAAAAAAAACTAACTAACTTACTAACTAATTATCTATCTAACTAACTAACTAACTAACTAACTGAATAACGAACTAACCAACTAACTGACTAACTAACTAACTAACTATCTAACTAACTAACTAACTAACTAACTATCTAGTATGTAAGTAAGTAAATAAGTAACGAACGAACGAACTAACTAACTAACTAACTAACTAATTAACTAACTCACTCATTAACTAACTAACTAACTAACTAGGTAGCTAACTAACTAACTAACTAACTAACTAACAAATTAACAAACTAACTCACTCACTCACTCACTCACTCACTAACTAAATAACTAAGTAACTAACTCACTCACTAACTAACTAACTAACTAACTAACTAACTAACTAACTAACTAACTAATAACTAATAACTAACTAACTAACTAACTAACAAACAATAACTAAGTAACTAACTAAGTAAAAAAGTAACTAACTAACCATGTAACTAACTAACTAACTAACTAACTAAGTAAGTAAGTAACTAACTAACTAACTAAGTAACTAATAACTAACTAATTAACTAACTAACTAACTAACTGACTGATTAATTAATTTACTAACTAACAATTAACTAACTAACTAACTAACTAATTTACAAACTAACAAACTAACAAACTGACGAACTAACAAACTAACATAACTAAACAAACTAATTTACAAATATAACAAACTAACAAACTAACAAACTTAAAAACAAACAAACTAACTAACTAGCTAACTAACTAACTAGCTAACTAACTAGCTAACTAACTAACTAATTAACTGACAAACTAACTAACTAACTAACTAACTAACTAGCTAACTAACTAACTAACTAACAACTAATTTACAAACTAACAAACTAACAAACAAACTAACTAACTAACTATCTAACTAACTAACAAACTTACAAACAAACTAACTAACTAACTAATAAACAAACTCACTATATAACTAAGTAAGTAAGTAAGTAAGTACGTAAGTAAGTAAGTAAGCAACGAACTAACTAACTAACTAACTAAACCAACTAACTAACTAACTAACTAAGGAACTAACAACTAACAAACAACCAACATAAGTAAGAACTCTTATAACTAACTAACTAACTAACTAACTACCTAACTAAATAACTAACAACTAACAAACTAACAAACTAACAAACTAACAAGCTATAACTAACTAACTAACTAACGAACTAACTAACTAACGAACTAATTAAGTAAGTAAGTATATAACTAAGTAACTAAGTAATACTAACCAACTAACCAACTAACTAACTAACTAACCAACCAACCAACCAACTAACCAACAACCAACCACCAACAAACCAAACAAACAAATAACTAAATAACTAACTAACTAACTAACTAACTAACTAAATAACTAACTAACTAACTAACTAACTAACTAACTATCTAACTAACTAACTAACTAACTAACTAACTAAATAACTAATTACGTACATGCTTACATCACTACCTACTACCTACGTAACTAACTAACGATTAATTAAAAAACTAACTAACTTAACTAACTAATTATCTATCTAACTAACTAACTAACTAACTAACTAAATAACGAACTAACCAACTAACTAACTAACTAACTATCTAACTAACTAACTAACTAACTAACTATCTAGTAAGTAAGTAAGTAAATAAGTAACGAACGAACGAACTAACTAACTAACTAACTAACTAACTAATTAACTAACTCACTCATTAACTAACTAACTAACTAACTAGGTAGCTAACTAACTAACAACTAACTAAACTAATAACAAATAACAAACTAACTAACTCACTCAACTCACTCACTCACTAACTAACTAAATAACTAAGTAACTAACTAACTCACTCACTAACTAACTAACTAACTAACTAACTAGCTAACTAACTAACTAACTAACTAAGTAACTAACTAACTAACTAACTAACAAACAAAGAAAACTAACTAAGTAAAAAAGTAAACTAACTAATCATGTAACTAACTAACTAACTAAGTAAGTAAGTAAGTAAGTAATTAACTAACTAACTAACTAACTAACTAACTAATTAACTAAACTAACTAACTAACTGACTGATTAATTAATTTACTAACTAACTAATTAACTAACTAACTAACTAACTAATTTACAAACTAACAAACTGACGAACTAACAAACTAACAAACTAACTAACTAACAACTAATTTACAAAGTAACAAACTAACAAACTAACAAACTTAAAAACTAACAAACTAACTAACTAGCTAACTAACTAACTAGCTAACTAACTAGCTAAACTAACTAACTAACTAACTAAACTAATTTACAAACTAACAAACTAACAAACAAACTAACTAACTAACTATCTAACTAACTAACAAACTAACAAACAAACTAACTAACTAACTAACTAACTAATTAATACCTAACTAACTAAATAAGTAACTAACAAACTAAGTAACTAACTAATAAACAAACTCACTATATAACTAAGTAAGTAAGTAAGTAAGTACGTAAGTAAGTAAGTAAGTAAGTAACGAACTAACTAACTAACCAACTACCTAACTAACCATCTAACTAAGTAAGTAAGTAAGTAAGTAAGCAAGTAAGTAACTAACAAACTAAGTAATAAACTAAATAACTAAGTAACTAACTAACAAACAAACTAACTAATTAATACCTAACTAACTAAATAAGTAACTAACAAACTAACTAACTAACTAACTAACTTACTTACTAAATAACTAACAAATTAACTAACTATCTAACTATCTATCTAACTAACTAACTAAGAAACTAACAAACTAACAAACTAACAAACTAACAAACTAACAAAACAATAACTAATTAACTAACTAACTACATACCTACCTAACTATCTAACTAACTAACTACCTAACTAACTAACTGACTGACTAAGTAAGTAAGTAAGTAAGTAAGTAAGTAGAAAAAAATAACTAACAACTAATTTACACACTAACAAACTAACAAACAAACTAACTAGCTAACTAATTAACTAATTAACTAACTGACTAACTCACAAACTAATTAACTAACTAACTCACAAACAAACTAACTAACTAATAAACAAACTCACTATGCAACTAAGTAACTAATTAATTAACTAACTAACTAACAAACCAACTAACTAACTGACTAACAAACAAAGAAACAAACAAACAAACAAACAAACGAACTAACTAACTAACTAACTAAACTAACTAAATAACTAACTAACTAACTAACTAAGTAACTAAGTAAGTACCTAAATAAATAAGTAACTAATCAACTAATTAACTAACTAAACTAATTAATTAACTTCTAACTAACTAACTAACGAAATAAAAACTAACTAACATTAACTAACATCTAACAAACATCTAACTAACTAACTAACTAACTAACTAACTAAATAACTAATAACTAACTATCTGACTGACTGATTCACTAACTAACTAACTAACGAATTAACTAAATAACTAATTAACTAATTTACAAACTAACAAACTAACAAACTAACGAACTAACAAACTAACAAACTAACTTACTAACAACTAATTTACAAACTAACAAACTGACAAACTTGCAAACTAACAAACTAACTAACTATCTAATTTGCTAACTAACTAACTAACGATCGAAATAACTAACTAATTAACTAACTAAAAAACTAAACTAACTAACTAACTAGCAAACAAACTAACTAACTAACTAACTAATTAAGTAAGTAAGTAAGTAAGAAACTAACTAAGTACCTAAATAAATAAGTAACTAATTGACTGATTAACTAACTAACTAACTAACTACTAACTAACTAACTAACGAAATAACTAACTAACTAACATCTAACTAACTAACTAACTAACAAACTAACTAACTAACTAACTAACTAACTAGCTAACAAGCTAACTAACTAACTAACTAACTAACAACTAATTTACAAACTAACTAAACTAACTAACTAACTAACCAACTAACTAACTAATAAACAAACCACTATGTAACTAAGTAAGTAAGTAAGTAAGAACGTAAGTAAGTAAGTAACGAACTAACTAACTAACTAACAAAATAACTAACTAACTAACTAACTAACTATCTAACTAACTAATTATCTAAGTAAGTAAGTAGCTAACTAACAAACTAAGTAATTAACTAAGTAACTAAGTACCAAAGTAAGTAAGTAAGTAAATAACTACCTAACTAACTAACTAAGTAAGTAATAGTAAGTAAGTAACAAACTAACTAACTAACTTACTGAATAACTAACAAATTAACTAACTATTTAAATATCTAAATAAATAACTAACTAACTAACTAACTAACTAAATAACTAACTAACTAACAAACTAACTTACTAACTAACTATCTAACTAACTAACTAAATAACAAACTAACAAACTAACAACTAACTAACTAACTACCTACCTATCTAACTAACTAACTAGCTAACTAACTAACTGACTGACTAAATAACTAACTAACTAACTAAGTAATTAACTAACAAACTAAATAAGCAACTAACCAAGTTACTAAATATCTAACTCACTCACTCACTCACTAACTAACTAACTAACTAACTCACTCACTAACTAACTAACAAACTAACTAACTAACTAACTAACTAACGAACTAACAACTAACTACCTACCAACATAAGTAAGAACTCTTCTAACTAAGTAGCTAACTAACTAACTAAACTAACTAACTAACTAGCTAACTAACTAACTAACTAACTAATCAACTAATCTACAAACTGACAAACTAACAAACAAACAAACAAACTAACTAACTAACTAACTAACTAACTAACAAACTAACTAACAACTAATTTACAAACTAACAAACTAACAAACAAACTAACTAACTAACTAATAAACAAACTCACTATATAACTATGTAAGTAAGTAAGTACGTAAGTAAGTAAGTAATTAAGTAACGAACTAACTAACTAACCAACTAACTAACTAACTATCTAACTAAGTAAGTAAGTAAGTAAGCAAGTAACTAACAAACTAAGCAATTAACTAAATAACTAAGTATCTAACTAACAAACTAACTAACTAACTAACTACCTAACTACCTAAATAAGTAACTAACAAACTAATTAACTAATTAACTTACTAAATAACTAACAAATTAACTAACTATCTAACAATCTAACTAGCTAACTAACTAACAAACTAACAAACTAACAAACTAACAAACTAACAAACTAACAAACTAACTAACTAACTAACTACCTACCTACCTACCTAATTACCTAACTAACTAACTAACTACCTAACTAACTAACTGACTGACTAAGTAAGTAAGTAAGTAAGTAGGTAAGTAAGTAATTAACAAACAAACTAAATAAGCAACTAACCAAGTTACTAAATATCTAAGAAAATAAGAAACTAAGAAACTAACTAACTAACTAACTAACTAACTCACTCACTCACTCACTCACTCACTCACTCACTCACTCACTCACTCACTAACTAACTAACTAACTGACTAACTAACTCACTAAATAAATAACTAGCTAACTAACAACTAATTTATAAACTAACAATCTAACAAACTAACTAACTAACTAACTAACTAATAAACTACTAACTAACTAACTAACTAACTGACTAACTAACAAACTAACTAACTAACTAACTAACAACTAATTTACAAACTAACAAACTAACAAACAAATTAACTAACTAACTGATTAATTAGTTAACTAACTGACTAACTCACTAACTAATTAACTAACTAACTAAATCACAAACAAACTAACTAACTAAAAAACAACTCACTATGTAACTAAGTAACTAATTAATTAACTAAATAACAAACAAACTAACTAACTAACTAACTAACTACCTAACTAACTACCTAACTAACTAACTAACTAACTAACTATGTAAGTAAGTAACTAACTAAGTACCTAAATAAATAAGTAACTAATTAACTAATTAAATAACTAACTAACTAACTAATTTCTAACTAACTAACTAACGAAATAAATAAATAACTAACATCTAACTAACTAACATCTAACTAATTAATTAACTAACTAACTAACTAACTTACTTACTAACTAACTAACTAACTAACTAACAACTAATTTACAAACTAACAAACTAACAAACAAACTAACTAACTAACTAATAAACAAACTTACTATGTAACTAATAGTAAGTAAGTAAGTACGTAAGTAAGTAAGTAACGAACTAACTAACTAACCAACTAACTAACTAACTATCTAACTAAGTAAGTAAGTAAATAAGTAAGTAACTAACAAACTAAGTAATTAACTAAATAACAAAGTAACTAACTAACAAACTAACTAATTAACTAACTACCTACCTAACTAACTAAAAAAGTAACTAACAAACTAACTAACTAACTTACTAAATAGCTAACAAATTAACTAACTATCTAACTATCTAACTACTAACTAACTAAACTAACAAACTAACTAACTAACTAACTAACTAACTACATACCTACCTAACTACCTAACTAACTAACTACCTAACTAACTTACTGACTGACTAAGTAAGTAAGTAATTAACTAACAAACATAAGCAACTAACCAAGTTACTAAATATCTAAAAACTAACAAACTAACTAACTAACTAACTAACTAGCTAACTAACTCACTCACTCACTCACTCACTCACTCACTCACTCACTCACTCAATTACTAACTAACTAACTAAGTAACTAACTAACTAACTACCTAACAACTAATTTACAAACTAACAAACTAACAAACAAACTAACTAACTAATTAACTAATTAAATAACTGACAAAACCCACTAACTAATTAACTAACTAACTAACTCACAAACAAACTAACTAACTAATAAACAAACTCACTATGTAACTAAGTAACTAATTATTTAACTAACTAACTAACAAAACTAAACTAACTAACTAACTAACAAACAAACTAAATAATAACTAACTAACTAACTAACTAACTAACTAACGATGTAACTAACTAAGTAAGTACCTAAATAAATAAGTAACTAATTAACTAACTTACTAACTAATTAACTTCTAACTAACTAACTAACGAAATAACAAACTAACTAACATCTAACTAACTAACATCTAACATCTAACTAACTAACTAACTAACTAACAAACTAACTAACAAACTAACAAACTAACTAATTAACTAACTAATTAACTAACTAACTAACTAGCTAACTAACTAACTAACTGACTGACTGATTAACTAACTAACTAAGTAATTAACTAACTAACTAATTAACTAATTTACAAACGAACAAAGTAACAACTAACGAACTAACAAACTAACTAACTAACAACTAATTTACAAACTACAAACTAACAAACTTACAAACTAACAAACTAATAACTAATTAGCTAACTAACTAACTAACGAACGAAGTAACTAACTAATTAACTAAATAACTAACAAACTAACTAACTAACTAACTAACTATCTAACTAACTAACTAAATAACAAACTAACAAACTAACTAACTAGCTACCTACCTATCTAACTAACTAACTAGCTAACTAGCTAACTGACTGACTAACTAACTAACTAACTAACTAAGTAAGTAATTAACTAACAAACTAAATAAGCAACTAACCAATATACTAAATATCTAACTCACTCACTCACTCACTCACTAACTAACTAACTAACTAACTCACTAACTAACTAATTAACTAACTAACTAACTAACTAACGAACTAAGAATTAACTACCTACCAACATAAGTAAGAACTCTTCTAACTAACTAAGTAACTAAGTAACTAAGTAACTAAGTAACTAACTAACTAACTAGCTAACTAACTAACTAACTAACTAACTAACTAACTAACAACTAATTTACAAACTAACACAACTAACAAACAAACTAACTAACTAACTAACTAACTATCTAAATAACTAACTAACTAACTAACTAACAAACTAAATAACAACTAATTTACAAACTAACAAACTAACAAACAAATAACTAACTAACAATAAACAAACTCATTATGTAAGTAAGTAAGTAAGTAAGTAAGTAAGTAATAACTAACAAACTAAATAAGCAATTAACCAAGTTACTAAATATCTAACTCACTCACTAACTAACTAACTAACTAACTAACTAACAAACTAAACTAACTAACCAACTAACTCACTCACTCACTCACTCAACTAACTAACTAACTAACTAGGTAACTAACTAACTAACTATCTAACTAACTAACTAACTAATTAACTAACTAACCAACTAACTAACTAAATAAGTAACTAACAAACTAACTAACTAACTTACTAACTAACGAACGAATGAACGAACTAACTAAGTAACTAAGTAACTAACTAACAAACTAACTAACTAACAAACTAACTAACTAACTAACTAACAAACTAACTAACTAACTAACTAACTAACTAACTATCTAACTAACTACCTAACTAATTAACTAACTAACCAACAAACTAACTAACCCACTAACGAACTAACTAACTAACTAATAAAACAACAACTATGTAACTAAGCAAGAAAGTAAGTAAGAACGTAAAGAAAAAACTAACTAACTAATTAACAAACTAACTAACTAACTAACTAACTATCTAACTAACTAATTATCTAAGTAAGTAAGTAACTAACTAACAAACTAAGGAATTAACTAAGTAACTAAGTAACAAAGTAATTAAGTAAGTAAGTAAGTAAGTAAGTAACTAACTAACCAACAAACTAAACTAACCCACTAACTAACTAACTAACTAACTAATAAACAAACCACTATGTAACTAAGCAAGTAAGTAAGTAAGAACGTAAAGAAAAAACTAACTAACTAATTAACAAACTAACTAACTAACTAACTATCTAACTAACAATTATCTAGGTAAGTAAGTAACTAACTAACAAACTAAGAATTAACTAAGTAACTAAGTAACAAAGTAATTAAGTAAGTAAGTAAGTAAGTAACTAACTAACTAACAACTAACTAACAAACTAAGTAATTAACTAAGTAAGTAATAAGTAAGTAAGTAACTAACTAACTAACTAACTAACTAAGCAAGTAATTATTAAGTAACTAACTAACTAACTAACTTACTGAAAAACTAACAAATTAACTAACTATTTAACTATCTAATTAACTATCTAACTAACTATTAACTAACTAACTAAATAACAAACTAACAAACTAACAAACTAACTACCTATCTATCTAACTAACTAACTAGCTAACTAGCTAACTGACTGACTAAAACTAACTAACTAACTAACTAAGTAATTAACTAACAAACTAAATAAGCAACTAACACAGTTACTAAATATCTAACTCACTCACTCACTGATACTAACTAACTAACAATAACTAACTCACTAACTAACTAATTAACTAACTAACTAACTAACAAACTAACATAACTAACTAACTAACGAACTAACATATAACTACCTACCAACAAAAGTAAGAACTCTTCTAACTAACTAAGTAACAAACTAACTAAGTAAACTAACTAACTAACTAATAACAACTAATTTACAAACTAACAAACTAAACAAACAAACTAACTAACTAACTAACTAATTAACTAACTAACTATCTAACAACTAACTAACTAATTAACTAACTAACCAACTAACTAACTATCTAACTAACTAATTAACTAAGTAAGTAAGTAACTAACTAACAAACTAAGTAATTAACTAAGTAACTAAGTAACAAAGTAATTAAGTAAGTAATTAAGTAAGTAAGTAACTAAGTAAGTAAGTAAGTAAGTAATAGTAACTAACAAACTAACTAACTAACTTACTGAATAACTAACAAATTAACTAACTAATTTAACTATCTAACTAACTAACTAACTAACTAAGTAACTAACTAACTAACCAACTAACTAACTATCCCACTAAGTAAATATCTAATAAACAAACCACTAGTTACTAAGTAAGTAAGTAAGTAAGAACGTAAATAAGTAAGTAAGTAAGTAACGAAACTAACTAACTAATAACAAACTAACTAACTAACTAACTAACTAACTAACTAACAACTAACTAACTATCTAACTAACTAATTAACTAAGTAAGTAAGTAACTAACTAAGAAACTAAGTAATTAACTAAGTAACTAAGTAACTAAGTAACAAAGTAATTAATAAGTAAGTAAGTAAGTAAACTAAACTAACAAACTAACTAACTAACTTACTGAATAACTAACTTAATTAACTAACTAACTAACAAACTAACTAACTAACTAACTAACTATCTAACTAACTAACTAAATAACAAACTAACAAACTAACAAACTAACTAACTAACTACCTACCTATCTAACTAACTAAACTAGCTAACAAACTAACTGACTGACTATATAACTAACTAACTAACTAACTAACTAAGTAATAAATAACAAACTAAATAAGCAACTGACCAAGTTACTAAATATTACTAACTCACTCACTCACTCACTCACTCACTAACTAATAACTAACTAAACTAACTAACAAACTAACTAACTAGCTAACGAACTAACAACTAACTACCTACCAACATAAGTAAGAACTCTCAACTAACTAACTAACTAACTAACTAACAACTAATTTACAAACTAACAAAACTAACTATAACTAACTAACTAAACTAACTAACTTACTAACTAACTAATTAACTAACTAACTAGCTAGCTAAACTAACTAAACTAACAAACTAACTAATAACTAATTTACAAACTAACAAACTAACAAACAAATTAACTAACTAACTAACTAACTAACTAACAACTAACAACCAACTAACTACCAACATCAGTAAGAACTCTTAAACTAACAACTAAATTATTAACTAACTACTAACTAACTAACTAACTAACTAACTAACTAACCAACTAACTAACTAACCCACTAACTAACTATCAAACCACTATGTAACTAAGTAAGTAAGTAAGTAACGAACTAACTAACAAACTAACAAACTAACTAACTAACTAACTAACTAACTGTCTAACATACTAATTAACTAAGTAAGTAAGTAAGTAACTAACTAAGTAATTAACTAAGGAACTAAGTAACAAAGTAATTAAGTAAGTAAGTAACTAACTAACTAACTATCTAAGTAAGTAAGTAAGTAACTAACAACTAATTTACAAACTAACAAACTAACAAACAAACAACTAACTAACTAACTAACTAACTAACAACCAATTTACAAACTAACAAACTAACAAACAAACTGACTAACTAACTAACTAACTAACTAACTAGCTAACTAACCAACTAACTAACTAACTAACTAACTAAGGAACTAACAACTAACTAACAAACTAACTAACAACTAATTTACAAACTAACAAACTAACAAACAAACTGACTAACTAACTAACTAACTAACTAACTAACTAACCAACTAACTAACTAACAACTAACTAACTACCAACATAAGTAAGAACTCTTATAACTAACTAACTAACTAACTAACTAACTAACTAACTAACTACCTAACTAAGTAACTAACAACTAACAAACTAACAAACTAACAAACTAACTCACTAACTAACTAACGAACTAACTAACTAACGAACTAATTGAGTAAGTAAGTAACTAAGTAACTAAGTAACTAAGTAACTAAGTAACTAAGTAACTAACCAACTAACTAACTAACTAACTAACCAACCAACCAACCAACCAACCAACTAACCAACCAACCAACCAAACAACTAACTAAAACTAACTAACTAACTAACTAAATAACTAAATAACAAATAACTAAACTAACTAACTATCTAAGTAACTAACTAATTAACTAACTAACTAACTAACTAAATAACTAATTACATGCTTACATCCCTACCTACCTACGTAACTAACTAACGAATTAATTTTAAAAAAATAACTAACTAACTAACTGACTGATTAATTAATTTACTAACTAACTAATTAACTAACGAACTAACTAATTTACAAACAAACAAACTAACAAACTGACGAACTAACAAACTAACAAACTAACTAACTAACTACTAATTTACAAAGTAACAAACTAACAAACTAACAAACTTAAAAACTAACAAACTAACTAACTAGCTAACTAACTAACTAACGAACGAACTAACTAACTAACTAATAACTAACTAACTAACTAACTAACTAACTAAGTAAGTAAGTAACTAACTAAGTACCTAAAATATATAAGTAACTAATTAACTAACTAACTAACTAACTAATTAACTAACTACTAACTAACTAACTAACGAAATAACTAACTAACATCTAACTAACCAACTAACTAAGAAACTAACTAACTAACTAACTAATTAACTAACTAACTAACTAACTAGCTAACTAAACTAACTAACTAACTAACTATCAACTAATTTACAAACTAACAAAACTAACAAACAAACTAACTAATACTAAGTAACAAACTAACAAACAAACTAACTAACTAACTAATAAAGAAACTCACTATGTAACTAAGTAACTAAGTAAGTAAGTACGTAAGTAAGTAAGTAAGTAAGTAACGAACTAAGTAACTAACCAACTAACAAACTAACTAACTAACTAACTAACTATCTAACTAACTAATTAACTAAGCAAGTACGTAAGTAATTAACAAACAAAGTAATTAACAAAGTTAAGTAACAAGTAATTAACAAAGTAACTAAGTAACAAAGTAATTAATTAATTAAGTAATAAGTAACTAACTAACTAACAAAGTAAGTAAGTAAGTAAGTAAGTAACTAACAAACTAACTAACCAACTTACTGAATAACTAACAAATTAACTAACTATTTAACTATCTAACTAACTAACTAACTATCTAACTAGCTAACTAACTAAGTAAGTAAGTAACTAACTAACAAACTAAGTAATTAACTAAGTAACTAAGTAACAAAGTAATTAAGTAAGTAATTAAGTAAGTAAGTAACTAACTAACTAACTAAGCAAGTAAGTAAGTAAGTAAGTAAGTAAGCAAGTAAGTAACTAACAAACTAACTAACTAACTTACTGAATAACTAACAAATTAACTAACTATTTAACTAACTAACTAACTAACTAACAAACTAACTAACTAACTAACTAATAACCAACTAACTAACTATCCCATAACTAACTAACTAATAAACAACCATATGCAACTAATAGTAAGTAAGTAAGCTAAGAACGTAAAATAAGTAAGTAAGTAAGTAAGTAACGAACTAAACTAACTAACTAACAAACTAACTAACTAACTAACTGAATAACTAATCTAACTAACTAATTAACTAAGTAAGTAAGTAACTAACTAAGAAACTAAGTAATTAACTAAGTAGCGAAGTAACAAAGTAATTAAGAAGTAAGTAAATAATAACTAACTAATAAGTAAGTAATAACTCTAACAAACTAACTAACTAACTTACTGAATAACTAACAAATTAACTAACTATTAACTATCTAACTAACTAACTAACTACAACTAACAACAACAAACTAACTATCTAACTAACTAACTAAATAACAAAACTAACAAACTAACAAATTAAATAACTAACTAACCTACCTATCTAACTAACTAACTAGCTAACTAACTAACTGACTGACTAAATAACTAACTAACTAACTCACTAAAGTAAGTAATTAACTTAAAAACTAAATAAGCAACCAACCAAAGTTACTAAATAACTAACTCCTCACATCACTCAACTAACTAACTAACTAACTAACTAACTAACTAACTAAACTAACGAACTAACAACTAACTACCTACCAACATAAGTAAAGAAACTTTCTAACTAACTAACAACTAACTAACTAACTAACTAACTAACAACTAATTTACAAACAAAACAAACTAACTAAACTAACTAACTAACTAACTAATTAACTAACTGTCTAACATACTAATTAACTAAGTAAGTAAGTAACTAACTAACAAACTAAGTAATTAACTAAGGAACTAAGTAACAAAGTAATTAAGTAAGTAAGTAACTAACTAACTAACTATCTAAGTAAGTAAGTAAGTAACTAACAACTAATTTACAAACTAACAAACTAACAAACAAACTGACTAACTAACTAACTAACTAACTAACAACCAATTTACAAACTAACAAACTAACAAACAAACTGACTAACTAACTAACTAACTAACTAACCAACTAACTAACTAACTAACTAACTAACTAAGGAACTAACAACTAACTAACAAACTAACTAACAACTAATTTACAAACTAACAAACTAACAAACAAACTGACTAACTAACTAACTAACTAACTAACTAACTAACTAACCAACTAACTAACTAACAACTAACTAACTACCAACATAAGTAAGAACTCTTATAACTAACTAATAACTAACTAACTACCTAACTAAGTAACTAACAACTAACAAACTAACAAACTAACTAACTAGCTAACTAACGAACTAACTAACTAACGAACTAATTGAGTAAGTAAGTAACTAGTAAGTAACTAAGTAACTAAGTAACTAAGTAACTAACCAACTAACTAACTAACTAACTAACCATCCAACCAACCAACCAACCAACCAACCAACCAACCAAACAACTAACTAAATAACTAACTAACTAACTAACTAACTAACTATCTAAGTAACTAACTAACTAACTAACTAACTAACTAAATAACTAATTACATGCTTACATCCCTACCTACCTACCTACGTAACTAACAAACGAATTAATTTTTAAAAAATAACTAACTAACTAACTAACTAACTGACTGATTAATTAATTTACTAACTAACTAATTAACTAACGAACTAACTAATTTACAAACAAACAAACTAACAAACTGACGAACTAACAAACTAACAAACTAACTAACTAACAACTAATTTACAAAGTAACAAACTAACAACTACAACTTAAAAACTAACAAACTAATAACTAGCTAACTAACTAACGAACGAACGAACTAACTAACTAACTAAATAACTAACTAACTAACTAACTAAGTAAGTAAGTAACTAACTAAGTACCTAAATATATAATAACTAATTAACTAACTAACTAACTAACTAATTAACTAACTACTAACTAACTAACTAACGAAATAACTAACATCTAACTAACCAACTAACTAAGAAACTAACTAACTAACTAACTAATTAACTAACTAACTAACTAACTAACTAGCTAACTAAATAATAACTAACTAACTAACTATCAACTAATTTACAAAACTAACAAACTAACAAACAAACTAACTAACTAACTAACTAAGTAACAAACTAACAAACAAACTAACTAACTAACTAATAAACAAACTCACTATGTAACTAAGTAACAAAGTAATAAGTACGTAAGTAAGTAAGTAAGTAAGTAACGAACTAAGTAACTAACCAACTAACAAACTAACTAACTAACTAACTAACTAATTAACTAAGTAAGTACGTAAGTAATTAACAAACAAAGTAATTAACAAAGTAACTAAGTAACAAAGTAATTAACAAAGTAACTAAGTAACAAAGTAATTAATTAAGTAAGTAAGTAAGTAACTAACTAACAAAGTAAGTAAGTAAGTAACTAACAAACTAACTAACCAACTTACTGAATAACTAACAAATTAACTAACTATTTAACTATCTAACTAACTAACTAACTATCTAACTAGCTAACTAACTAAGTAAGTAAGTAACTAACTAACAAACTAAGTAATTAACTAAGTAACTAAGTAACAAAGTAATTAAGAAAGTAATTAAGTAAGTAAGTAACTAACTAACTAACTAAGCAAGTAAGTAAGTAAGTAAGTAAGTAAGCAAGTAAGTAACTAACAAACTAACTAACTTACTGAATAACTAACAAATTAACTAACTATTTAACTATCTAACTAACTAACTAACTAACTACTAACTAACCAACTAACTAACTATCCCACTAACTAACTAACTAATAAACAAACAACTATGCAACTCTGACTAACTAACTAACTAACTAACTAACAACTAATTTATAAACTAACAAACTAACAAACAAACTGACTAACTGACTAACTAACTAACTAACTAACTAACCAACTAACTAACTAACTAACTAAGGAACTAACAACTAACTAACAAACTAACTAACAACTAATTTACAAACTAACAAACTAACAAACAAACTGACTAACTAACTAACTAACCAACTAACTAACTAACCAACTAACTAACTAGCTAAGGAACTAACAACTAACTAACTACCAACATAAGTAAGAACTCTTATAACTAACTAACTAACTAACTACCTAACTAAGTAACCAACAACTAACAAACTAACAAACTAACAAACTAACTAACTAACGAACTAATTAAGTAAGTAAGTAACTAAGTAACTAAGTAACTAAGTAACTAACCAACTAACCAACTAACTAACTAACTAACCAACCAACCAACCAACCAACTAACCAACCAACCAACCAAACAACTAACTAAATAACTAACTAACTAACTAACTAAATAACTAAATAAAAACTAACTAACTAACTAACTATCTAAGTAACTAACTAACTAACTAACTAACTAACTAAATAACTAATTACATGCTTACATCCCTACCTACCTACCTACGTAACTAACTAACGAATTAATTTTAAAAAATAACTAACTAAGCAACTAACTAACTGACTGATTAATTAATTTACTAACTAACTAATTAAATGACTAACTAACTAATTTACAAACTAACAAACTAACAAACTGACGAACTAACAAAAACTAACTAACTAACAACTAATTTACAAAGTAACAAACTAACAAACTAACAAACTTAAAAACTAACAAACTAACTAACTAGCTAACTAACTAACAACGAACGAACTAACTAACTAACTAACTAACTGAATAACTAACTAACTAACTAACCAAGTAAGTAAGTAACTAACTAAGTACCTAAATATATAAGTAACTAATAAACTAATTAACTAACTACTAACTAACTAACTAACGAAATAACTAACTAACATCTAACTAACCAACTAACTAAGAAAACTAACTAACTAACTAACTAACTAATTAACTAACTAACTAACTAACTAACTAGCTAACTAACTAACTAACTAACTATCAACTAATTTACAAACTAACAAACTAACAAACAAACTAACTAACTAGCTAAAT
Source organism: Monoplex corrugatus (assembly GCA_030674185.1). NCBI lineage: Eukaryota > Metazoa > Mollusca > Gastropoda > Littorinimorpha > Ranellidae > Monoplex > Monoplex corrugatus. Next base: position 18,078 of record JAPXFY010001307.1, on the reverse strand, counting down.
AACTAAGTAACAAACTAACAAACAAACTAACTAACTAAATTTATAAACAAACTCACTATGTAACTAAGTAACTAAGTAAGTAAGTACGTAAGTAAGTAAGTGAGTAAGTAACGAACTAAGTAACTAACCAACTAACAAACTAACTAACTAACTAACTAACTTACTATCTAACTAACTAATTAACTAAGTAAGTACATAAGTAACTAACAAACAAAGTAATTAACTAAGTAACTAAGTAACAAAGTAATTAATTAAGTAAGTAAGTAACTAACTAACTAACAAAGTAAGTAAGTAAGTAAGTAAGTAACTAACAAACTAACTAACTAACTTACTGAATAACTAACAAATTAACTAACAATTTAACTATCTAACTAACTAAACTAACTAACTAACTATCTAACTAGCTAACTAACTAAGTAAGTAAGTAACTAACTAACAAACTAAGTAATTAACTAAGTAACTAAGTAACAAAGTAATTAAGTAAGTAATTAAGTAAGTAACTAACTAACTAACTAACTAAGCAAGTAAGTAAGTAAGTAAGTAAGCAAGTAAGTAACTAACAAACTAACTAACTAACTTACTGAATAACTAACAAATTAACAAACTATTAACTATCTAACTAACTAACTAACTAACAAACTAACTAACTAACTAACTAACAAACTAACTAACCAACTAACTAACTATCCCACTAACTAACTAATAAACAAACCACTATGCAACTAAGTAAGTAAGTAAGTAAGAACGTAAATAAGTAAGTAAGTAAGTAAGTAACGAACTAACTAACTAACACTAACTAACTAAACTAACTAAAATACTAACTAACTATCTAACTAACTAACTAACTAGTAGTTAACTAACTAACTAAGTAATTAACTAAGTAAGTAAGTAACTAACTAAGAAACTAAGTAATTAACTAAGTAGCGAAGTAACAAAGTAATTAAGTAAGTAAGTAAGTAACTAACTAACTAAGTAAGTAAGTAAGTAAGTAACTAACAAACTAACTAACTAACTTACTGAATAACTAACAAATTAACTAACTATTTAACTATCTAACTAACTAACTAACTAACTAACTAAAACTAACTAACTAACAAAATGACTATCTAACTAACTAACTAAATAACAAACTAACAAACTAACAAACTAACAAACTAACTAACTAACTACCTACCTACTAACTAACTAACTAGCTAACTAACTAACTGACTGACTAAATAACTAACTAACTAACTCACTAAGTAAGTAATTAACTAAAAAACTAAATAAGCAACCAACCAAGTTACTAAATATCTAACTCACTCACTCACTAACTAACTAACTAACTAACTAACAAACTAACGAACTAACAACTAACTACCTACCAACATAAGTAAGAACTCTTCTAACACTAACAATAACTAACTACTAACTAACTAACAATAATTACAAACTACAAACTAAAACTAACTAACTAACTAATTAACTAACTAACTAACTAAACTAACTAGCTAACTAACTAACTAACTAACTAACTAACTAACTAACTAACAACTAATTTACAAACTAACAAACTAACAAACAAAGTAACTAACTAACTAAGTAACTAAGTATGTAACTAACTAACTAACTAACCAACTAACTAACTAAGTAAGTAAGTAAGGAACTAAACTAAGTACCTAAATAAATAAGTAAACTAATTAACTAATTAACTAATTAACTAACTAACTACTAACTAACTAACTAACGAAATAACTAATTAACTAACATCTAACTAAATAACTAACTAACTAACTAACTAGCTAACTAACTAACTAACTAACAACTAATTTAGAAACTAACTAACTACTAACTAACTAACTAACCAACTAACTAACTAACTAACCACTAACTAACTAACTAACTAACTGTCTAACATACTAATTAACTAAGTAAGTAACTAACTAACAAACTAAGTAATTAACTAAGGAACTAAGTAACAAAGTAATTAAGTAAGTAAGTAACTAACTAACTAACTATCTAAGTAAGTAAGTAAGTAACTAACAACTAATTTACAAACTAACAAAATAACAAACAAACTGACTAACTAACTAACTAACTAACTAACTAACAACTAATTTATAAACTAACAAACTAACAAACAAACTGACTAACTGACTAACTAACTAACTAACTAACTAACCAACTAACTAACTAACTAACTAAGGAACTAACAACTAACTAACAAACTAACTAACAACTAATTTACAAACTAACAAACTAACAAACAAACTGACTAACTAACTAACTAACCAACTAACTAAACTAACCAACTAACTAACTAGCTAAGGAACTAACAACTAACTAACTACCAACATAAGTAAGAACTCTTATAACTAACTAACTAACTAACTACCTAACTAAGTAACCAACAACTAACAAACTAACAAACTAACAAACTAACTAACTAACGAACTAATTAAGTAAGTAAGTAACTAAGTAACTAAGTAACTAAGTAACTAACCAACTAACCAACTAACTAACTAACTAACCAACCAACCAACCAACCAACTAACCAACCAACCAACCAAACAACTAACTAAATAACTAACTAACTAACTAACTAAATAACTAAATATAACTAACTAACTAACTAACTAACTATCTAAGTAACTAACTAACTAACTAACTAACTAACTAAATAACTAATTACATGCTTACATCCCTACCTACCTACCTACGTAACTAACTAACGAATTAATTTTAAAAAATAACTAACTAAGCAACTAACTAACTGACTGATTAATTAATTTACTAACTAACTAATTAAATGACTAACTAACTAATTTACAAACTAACAAACTAACAAACTGACGAACTAACAAACTAACAAACTAACTAACTAACAACTAATTTACAAAGTAACAAACTAACAAACTAACAAACTTAAAAACTAACAAACTAACTAACTAGCTAACTAACTAACTAACGAACGAACTAACTAACTAACTAACTAACTGAATAACTAACTAACTAACTAACCAAGTAAGTAAGTAACTAACTAAGTACCTAAATATATAAGTAACTAATAAACTAATTAACTAACTACTAACTAACTAACTAACGAAATAACTAACTAACATCTAACTAACCAACTAACTAAGAAACTAACTAACTAACTAACTAACTAACTAATTAACTAACTAACTAACTAACTAACTAGCTAACTAACTAACTAACTAACTATCAACTAATTTACAAACTAACAACTAACAAACAAACTAACTAACTAGCTAAATAACTAAGTAACAAACTAACAAACAAACTAACTAACTAAATTTATAAACAAACTCACTATGTAACTAAGTAACTAAGTAAGTAAGTACGTAAGTAAGTAAGTGAGTAATTAACGAACTAAGTAACTAACCAACTAACAAACTAACTAACTAACTAACTAACTTACTATCTAACTAACTAATTAACTAAGTAAGTACATAAGTAACTAACAAACAAAGTAATTAACTAAGTAACTAAGTAACAAAGTAATTAATTAAGTAAGTAAGTAACTAACTAACTAACAAAGTAAGTAAGTAAGTAAGTAAGTAACTAACAAACTAACTAACTAACTTACTGAATAACTAACAAATTAACTAACAATTTAACTATCTAACTACTAACTAACTAACAACTAACTATCTAACTAGCTAACTAACTAAGTAAGTAAGTAACTAACTAACAAACTAAGTAATTAACTAAGTAACTAAGTAACAAAGTAATTAAGTAAGTAATTAAGTAAGTAAGTAACTAACTAACTAACTAACTAAGTAAGTAAGTAAGTAAGTAAGCAAGTAAGTAACTAACAAACTAACTAACTAACTTACTGAATAACTAACAAATTAACAAACTATTTAACTATCTAACTAACTAACTAACTAACAAACTAACTAACTAAACTAACTAACTAACAAACTAACTAACCAACTAACTAACTATCCCACTAACTAACTAATAAACAACACCACTATGCAACTAAGTAAGTAAGTAAGTAAGAACGTAAATAAGTAAGTAAGTAAGTAATAACGAACTAACTAACTAACTAACAAACTAACTAACTAACTAACTAAATAACTAACTAACTAACTAACTAACTAATTAACTAAGTAAGTAAGTAACTAACTAATGAAACTAAGTAATAACTAAGTAGCGAAGTAACAAAGTAATTAAGTAAGTAAGTAAGTAACTAAACTAACTAAGTAAGTAAGTAAGTAAATAACAAACTAACTAACTAACTTACTGAATAACTAACAAATAAAACTAACTATTAACTATCTAACTAACTAACTAACTAACTAACAAACTAACTAACTAACAAAATGACTATCTAACTAACTAAAACTAAATAACAAACTAACAAACTAACAAACTAACAAACTAACTAATAACTACCTACCTATCTAACTAACTAATAGCAAAACTAACTAACATGACTGCATAAAAACTAACTAACTAACTCACTAAGTAAGTAATTACTAAAAACTAAATAAGCAACCAACCAAGTTACTAAATATCTAACTACTACACAACTAACTAACTAACTAACTAACTAACTAACTAACAAACTAAGAACTAACAAACTAATACCTAAAAATAAGTAAGAACTCTTCTAACTAACTAACTAACTAACTAACTAATAACTAACAACTAATTTACAAACTAACAAACTAACAAACTAACTAACTAACTAAATAACGTAAACTAACTAACTAACTAAGCTAACTAACTAACTAACTAACTATAACTAACTAACTAACACTAACAATTTACAAACTAACAAACTAACAAACAAACTAACTAACTAACTAAGTAACAAACTAACAAACAAAAACTAACTAACTAAAAACAAACTCACTAGTAACTAAAAAAACTAATATAAGTAAATAAGTAACTAAGAAGTAAGTACGTAAGTATGTAATAAGTTAACGAAACTAACTAACTAACACAACTAACATAACTAACTAACTAACTAACTAACTAATATTACTATCTAACTAACTAATTAACTAAGTAAGTAAGTAACTAACTAAGAAACTAAGTAATTAACTAAGTAGCGAAGTAACAAAGTAATTAAGTAAGTAAGTAACTAAGTAAGTAAGTAAGTAAGTAAGTAACTAACTAACAAACTAACTAACTAACTTACTGAATAACTAACAAATTAACTAACTATTTAACTAACTGACTAACTAACTAACTAACAAACAAACTAACTAACTAACTAACTAACCAACTAACTAACTATCCACTAACTAACTAACTAATAAACAAACCACTATGCAACTAAGTAAGTAAGTAATTAAGAACGTAATAAGTAAGTAAATAAGTAAGTAACGAACTAACTAACTAACTAACAAACTAACTAACTAACTAACTAAATAACTAACTAACTATCTAACTAACTAATTAACTAAGTAAGTAAGTAACTAACTAAGAAACTAAGTAATTAACAAATTAGCGAAGTAACAAAGTAATTAAGTAAGTAACTAACTAAGTAAGTAAGTAAGTAAGTAAGTAAGTAACTAACAAACTAACTAACTAACTTACTGAATAACTAACAAATTAACTAACTATTTAACTATCTAACTAACTAAACTAACTAACAAACTAACTAACTAACAAAACTAACTATCTAACTAACTAACTAAATAACAAACTAACAAACTAACAAACTAACAAACAAACTAACTAACTACTTACCTATCTAACTAACTAACTAGCTAACTAACTAACTGACTGACTAAATAACTAACTAATAACTAGCTAACTAACTAACTAACTAAGTAATTAACTAAAAACTAAATAGGCAACTAACCAAGTTACTAATATCTAACTCACTCACTCACTCACTCACTAACTAACTAACTAACTAAAAAACTAACTAACTAACTAACTAACTAACTAACTTACTAATTAACTAACTAACTAACTAACTAGCTAACTAACAAACTAACTAATAACTAATTTACAAAACTAACAAACAAACTAAACTAACTAACTAACTAACGAACTAACAACTAACTAACTACCAACATAAGTAAGAACTCTTATAACTAACTAACTAAATAACTAACTAACTACCTAACTAACTAACTAAACAACTAACAAACTAACTAACAACTAATTTACAAACTAACAAACGAACAAACTAACAAACTAACTAACTAACTAACTAACGAACTAACTAACTAACGAACTAATTAAGTAACTAAGTAACTAAGTAAGTAAGTAACTAAGTAACTAAGTAACTAAGTAACTAACTAACTAACTAACTAACCAACTAACTAACTAACTAACTAACTAACCAACAACCAACCAACCAAACAACCAACCAACCAACAAACCAAACCAACCAACCAACCAACCAACCAAACCAACTAATAACTAACTAATTAACTAACTAACTAACTAACTAACTAACTATCTAAGTAACTAACTAACTAACTAACTAACTAAATAACTAATTACGTACATGCTTACATCCCTATCTACCTACCTACGTAACTAACTAACGAATTAACTAAAAAAACTAACGAACTTACTAACTAATTATCTATCAAACTAACTAACTAACTAACATAATAAACTAACTAAATAACGAACTAACTAACTAACTAACTAACTAACTAATTAACTAACTAACTAACTAACTAAACTAACTAGTAAGTAAGTAAGTAAATAAGTAACGAACGAAATAACTAACTAACTAACTAAACTCACTAACTAGGTAACTAGCTAACTAGCTAGCCAACTAACTAACTAAACTAACTCACTCACTCACTCACTCACTAACTAACTAACTAACTAAGTAACTAACTAACTCACTCACTCACTAACTAACTAACTAACTAACTATTTAGCTAACTAACTAACTACCTAACTAACTAAATAAGTAACTAACAAACTAACTAACTAACTAACTTACTAAATAACTAACAAATTAACTAACTATCTAACTATCTAACTAACTAACTAACTAACTACCTAACAACTAACAAACTAACAAACTAATTAACTAACTATCTACCTAACTAACTACATACTACCTAACTACTTAACTAACTAACAACCTAAATAACTAACTGACTGACTAAGTAAGTAAGTAAGTAAGTAAGTAATTAACTAACAAACTAAATAAGCAACTAACCAAGTTATTTAAATATCTAACAAACTAACAAACTAAAAACTAACTAACTAACTAACTAACCACTCACTCACTCACTCACTCACTCACCTCACACTCACTCACTCACTAACTAACGAACTAACTAACTAACTAACTACCTAACTAACTAAATAAGTAACTAACAAACTAACTAACTAAGTAACTTACTAAATAACTAACAATTAATTAACTATCTAACTATCTAACTAACTAACTAACTAACCTAACTAACCAACTAACAAACTAACAAACTAACAAACAAATTTAACATATCTACCTAACTAACTACATACCTACCTAACTACCTAACTAACTAACAACCTAACTAACTAACTGACTGGACTAAGTAAGTAAGTAAGTAAGTAATTAACTAACAAACTAATAAGCTAACTAACCAAGTTACTAAATATCTAACAAACTAACAAACTAACTAACTAACTAAACTAACTACTCACTCACTCACTCACTCACTCACTCACTCACACATCTCACTCACTCACTAACTAACGAACTAACTAACTAACTACCTAACTAGCTAACTAAGTAACTAACTAAGTAACTAACTAATAACTAACTAAGTAAGGAACTAACTAAGTACTAAATAAATAAGTAACTAATTAACTAATTAACTAACTAACTACTAACTAACTAACTAACGAATAACTAACTGACTAACATCTAACTAACTAACTAACTAACTAAATAGCTAACTAACTAACTAACTAACAACTAATTTACAAACTAACTAACTAACTAACTAACTAACTAACTAACCAACTAACTAACTAACTAACCACTAACTAACTAACAAACCACTATGTAACTAAGTAAGTAAGTAAGTAAGTAGTAACGAACTAACTAACTAACTAACAAACTAACTAACTAACTAACTAACTGTCTAACATACTAATTAACTAAGTAAGTAAGTAACTAACTAACAAACAAAGTAATTAACTAAGTAACTAGGTAACAAAGTAATTAAGTAAGTAATTAAGTAAGTAAGTAACTAACTAACTAACTAAGTAAGTAAGTAAGTAAGTAAGTAAACAAGTAAGTAACTAACAAACTAACTAACTAACTTACTGAATAACTAACAAATTAACTAACTATTTAACTATCTAACTAACTAACTAACTAACAAACAAACTAACTAACTAACTAACTAACTAACTAACCAAGTAACTAACTATCCCACTAACAAACTAACTAATAAACAAACCACTATGCAACTAAGTAAGTAAGTAATTAAGAACGTAAATATTAAGTAAGTAAGTAAATAACGTAACTAACTAACTAACTAACAAAACTAACTAACTAACAAACTAACTAAATAACTAATTAACTATCTAAACTAACTAATTAACTAAGTAAGTAAGTAACTAACTAAGAAACTAAGTAATTAACTAAGTAGCGAAGTAACAAAAGTAATAAGTAAGTAAGTAACTAACTAAGTAAGTAAGTAAAAGCTAACTAACTAACAAACTAACTAACTAACTTACTGAATAACTAACAAATAAACTAACTAACTAACAAAACTAACTAACTAATAACTAACTAACAACCAACCAACCAACAACCAACCAACCAACCAACCAACAAACCAACCAACCAACCAACCAAACTAACTAACAAACTAACTAACTAACTAAGTAAGTAACTAACTAACTAACTAACTAAGTAACTAACTAACTAACTAACTAACAAACAAAGTAACTAACTAACTAACCTAGTAAAAAAGTAACTAACTAACCATGTAACTAAGTAACTAAGTAAAAAAGTAACTAACTAATTAACTAACTAACTAACTAACTAACCAACCAACTAACTAACTAACTAACCAACCAACTAACTAACTAACGACATAACTAACTAACTAACAACTAACAAACTAACTAACTAACTAACTAACTAATTTACAAACTAACAACTAATTTACAAACTAACAAACAAACTAACTAACTAACTAACTAACTAACTAACTAACTAACTAGCTAACAAACTAACTAACTAACTGACTGATTAACTAATTAACTAACAAACTAATTAACTAACTAACTAATTTACAAACTAACAAACTAACAAACCGACGAACTAACTAACTAGCTAACTAACTAACTAACGAACGAAGTAACTAACTAATTAACTAACTAACTAACAAACTAATTAACATAACTAACTAACTAAGTAACAAACTAACTAACTAACTAACTATCTAACTAACTAACTAAATAACTAAGTAAGTAAGCAAGTGAGTAAGTAAGTAACTAAGTACCTAAATATATAAGTAAGTAACTAACTAACTAACTAACTAAATACTAACTAACTAACTAACGAAATAACTAACATCTAACTAACTAACTAAATAACTAACTAACTAATTAACTAACTAACTAACTAACTAACTAACTAACTAACTAACTAACAAACAAAGTAATTAAGTAACTAACTAAGTAAAAAAGTAACTAACTAACCATGATAAAACTAATAATAACTAACTAACTAGCTAACTAACTAACTAACTAACTAACTAATAACTAAAACTAACTAATAACAACTAATTTACAAACTAACAAATAACAAACTTAAAACTAAAACTAACTAGCTAATAACTAACTACGACGAACGAAGAACTAACTAATTAACTAACTAACTAACAACTAATACTAACTAAACTAACAACAACTAAGTAACTAACTAATAATAACTAACTGTCTAACTAACTAACTAAAAGTAAGTAACTAATAAGTACTAATATATAGTAATATTAACTAATTAATACTAACTAATAACTATAACTAACTAACTAACGAAATAACTACTAACATTAACTAATAATATTAACAATAACTAACTAACTAGCTAGCTAACTATCTAACTAAAACTAACTAACTAACTAACAACTAATTACAAACTAACAAACAACAAACTAATAATAACTATAACTATTACTAACTAACTACTAACTAACTATTAACTAACTAATTCACTAACTAATAATAACTAATAACTAACAACTATTTACAAACTAACAAACTAACAAAAACTAACTAACTGACTAATAACTAATAATCATATGTACTAAGTAAGTATTAGTAAGTAAGTAAGTAAATAACGAACTAACGAACTAACCAACTAACTAACTAACTATCTAATAAGTAAGTAAGTAGTAAGCAAGTAACAAACTAAGTAATAACTAATAACTAAGTAACTAACTACAAACAAATAACTAACTAATACTAACTATAAATAAGTAACTAACAAATAACTAACTAACTAACTTACTAAATAACTAAATTAATAACTATCTAACTATCTAATAACTAACTAACCAACTAACAAACTAAAAACTAACAAACTAACAAACTAATTAACTAACTATCTACCTAACTAACTACATACCTACCTAACTACCTAACTAACTAACTGACTGACTAAGTAAGTAAGTAAGTAAGTAAGTAAGTAAGTAAGTAAGTAAGTAATTAACTAACAAACTAAATAAGCAACTAACCAAGTTACTAAATATCTAACAAACTAACAAACTAACAAACTAACTAACTAACTAACTAACTAACTCACTCACTCACTCACTCACTCACTCACTCACACACTCACTCACTAACTAACTAACGAACTAACTAACTAACTAACTAGCTAACTAAGTAACTAACTAAGTAACTAAGTAACTAACCAACTAACTAACTAAGTAAGGAACTAAGTACCTAAATAATAATAAGTAAACTAATTACTAACTAATTAAACTAACTAACTAACTAAACTAACAACAACTAACAAACTACTAACATAATAACTAACTAACACTAACTAACTAACTAAACTAAATAGTACGATAACTAACTAAACAACTAACTAACAACTAACTATTACAAAACTAAACTAACTAACTAACTAACTAACCAACTAACTAACATAAATCTAACTAACCCACTAACTAACTAACAAACCACTATGTAACTAAGTAAGTAACGAACTAACTAACTAACTAACAAACTAACTAACTAACTAACTAACTGTCTAACATACTAATTAACTAAGTAAGTAAGTAACTAACTAACAAACTAAATAATTAACTAAGGAACTAAGTAACAAAGTAATTAATAAGTAAGTAAGTAACTAACTAACTAACTAACTATCTAAGTAAGTAAGTAAGTAACTAACAAACTAACTAACTAACTAATAACTAACTATCTAACTAACTAACTAACTAATAACTAACTATCTAACTAACTAACTAACAAACTAACTAACTAACTAACTAACAACTAACTATCTAACTAACTAATTAACAAAACTAACTAACTAACTAACTATCTAACTAACTAACTAAATAACAAAACTACCAAACTAATAAACTAACTAACTAACTAACTACCTATCTAACTAACTTACTAGCTAACTAACTAAACTGACTGACTAAATAACTAAGTAAATAACTAACAAACTAAATAAGCAACTAACCAAGTTACTAAATATCTAACTCACTCACTCACTCACTCACTAACTAACTAACTAACTAACTAACTATCTAACTAACTAACTAACTAACTAACTAACTAACGAACTAACAAATAACTACCTACCAACATAAGTAAAAACTCTTCTAACTAACTAACTAACTAACTAGCTAACTAGCTAACTAACTAACTAACTAACTAACTAATTAACTAGCTAACTAACCAACTAACTAACAAACTAACTAACAACTAATTTACAAACTAACAAACTAACAAACAAACTGATAACTAACTAACTAACTAACTAACTAACTAACTAACCAACTAACTAACTAACTAAACTAACTAAGGAACTAACAACTAACAAACTACCAACATAAGTAAGAACTCTTATAACTAACTAACTAACTAACTAAACTACTAACTAAATAACTAACAACTAACAAACTAACAAACTAACAAACTAACTAACTAACTAACTAACGAACTAACTAACTAACGAACTATTAAGTAACTAAGTAACTAAGTAACTAAGTAACTAAGTAACTAAGTAACTAAGTAACTAAGTAACTAACCAACTAACCAACTACAACTAACTAACCAACCAACCAACAACACAACCAACCAACCAACCAAACAAATAACTAAATAAACTAACTAACTAACTAACTAACTAAATAACTAACTAACTAACTATCTAAGTAACTAACTATCTAAGTAACTAACTAACTAACTAAATAACTAATTAAGTACATGCTTACATCCTGCCTACCTACCTATGTAACTAACTAACGAATTAATCAAAAAACTAACTAACTTACTAACTAATTATTAACTAACTAACTAGCTAACTAAATAACGAACTAACCAACAATCTAACTAACTAACTAACTACTAACTAACTAACTAACTAACTAACTAACTATCAGTAAGTAAGTAAGTAAATAAGTAACGAACGAACTAACTAACTAACTAACTAACTAACTAATAAATAAATAACTAATTAACTAACCCACTCACTAACTAACTAACTAACTAACTAGGTAGCTAACTAACTAACTAACTAACTAACTAACTAACAAATTAACAAACTAACTAACTCACTCACTCATTCACTAACTAACTAAATAACTAAGTACCTAACTAACTCACTCACTAACTAACTAATTAACTAACTAACTAGCTAACTAACTAGCTAACTAACTAACTAAACTAAGTAACTAACTAACTAACTAAATAACTAACAAACAAGTAACTAAGTAACTAACTAAGTAAAAAAGTAACTAACTAACCATAAACTAACTAACTAACTAACTAAGTAAGTAAGTAAGTAAGTAACTAACTAACTAACTAAGTAACTAACTAACTATCTACTAACTAACTAACTAACTAACTAACTTAACTAACTAACTAACTAACTAACTAACTAACTACTAAACTAACTCATTTACAAAATAACAAACTAACAAACTGACGAACTAACAAACTAACAAACTAACTAACTAACAACTAATTTACAAAGTAACAAAGTAACAAACTAACAAACTTAAAAAGTAACAAACTAACTAACTAGCTAACTAACTAACTAACGAACGAACTAACTAACTAACTAACTAACTAACTAACTAAATAACTAACTAACTAACTAAGTAAGTAAGTAACTAACTAAGTACCTAAATATATAAGTAACTAATTAACTAATTAACTAACCAACTAACTAACTAATTAACTAACATACTATCTAACAAACTAACGAAATAACTAACTAACATCTAACTAACCAACTAACTAAGAAACTAACTAACTAACTAACTAACTAATTAACTAACTAACTAACTAACTAACTAACAACTAATTTACAAACTAACAAACTAACAAACAAACTAACTAACTAACTAACTAAGTAAGTAACAAACTAACAAACAAACTAACTAACTAACTAATAATAAACAAACAGTATCTAAGTAAGTACGTAAGTAAGTAAGTAATAAGTAAATAAGTAACGAACTAACTAACTAACCAACTAACAAACTAAGTAACTAACTAACTAACTAACTAAACTATCTAACTAACTAATTAACTAAGTAAGTAAGTAACTAACTAACAAACAAAGTAATTAACTAAGTAACTAAGTAACAAAGTAATTAAGTAATAAGTAAGCAACTAACTAACTAACAAAGTAAGTAAGTAAGCAAGTAACTAACAAACTAACTAACTAACTTATGAATAGCTAACAAATTAAAACTAACTAATTTAACTATCTAACTAATAACTAACTAACTACTAACTAGCTAACTAACTAAGTAAGTAAGTAACTAACTAACAAACTAAGTAATTAACTAAGTAACAAAGTAACAAAGTAATTAAGTAAGTAATAAGTAAGTAAGTAAGTAACTAACTAACTAAGTAATAAGTAAGTAAGTAAGCAAGTAAGTAACTAACAAACTAACTAACTAACTTACTGAATAACTAACAAATTAACTAACTATTTAACTATCTAACTAACTAACTAACTAACAAAACTAACTAAACTAACTAACTAACACAACTAACTAACTATCCACTAACTAACTAACTAATAAACAAACCACTATGCAACTAAGTAATTAAGTAAGTAAGAACGTAAATAAGTAAGTAAGTAAGTAACGAACTAACTAACTAACTAACAAACTAACTAACTAACTAACTAACTAAATAACTGACTAACTATCTAACTAACTAATTAACTAAGTAAGTAAGTAACTAACTAAGAAACTAAGTAATTAACTAAGTAGCGAAGTAACAAAGTAAGTAAGTAAGTAAGTACCTAACTAACTAAGTAAGTAAGTAAGTAAGTAAGTAACTAACAAAACTAACTACTAACTTACTGAATAACTAACAAATTAACTAACTATTTAACTATCTAACTAACGAACTAACTAACTAACTACCTAACTAGCTAACTAAGTAACTAACTAAGTAACTAACTAACTAACTAACTAAGTAAGGAACTAACTAAGTACCTAAATAAATAAGTAACTAATTAACTAATTAACTAACTAACTACTAACTAACTAACTAACGAAATAACTAACTGACTAACATCTAACTAACTAACTAACTAACTAAATAGCTAACTAACTAACTAACTAACAACTAATTTACAAACTAACTAACTAACTAACTAACTAATAACTAACCAACTAACTAACTAACTAACCACTAACTAACTAACAAACCACTATGTAACTAAGTAAGTAAGTAAGTAAGTAAGTAACGAACTAACTAACTAACTAACAAACTAACTAACTAACTAACTAACTGTCTAACATACTAATTAACTAAGTAAGTAAGTAACTAACTAACAAACAAGTAATTAACTAAGTAACTAGGTAACAAAGTAATTAAGTAAGTAATTAAGTAAGTAAGTAACTAACTAACTAACTAAGTAAGTAAGTAAGTAAGTAAGTAAACAAGTAAGTAACTAACAAACTAACTAACTAACTTACTGAATAACTAACAAATTAACTAACTATTTAACTATCTAACTAACTAACTAACTAACAAACAAACTAACTAACTAACTAACTAACTAACTAACCAAGTAATTAACTATCCCACTAACTAACTAACTAATAAACAACCACTATGCAAACTAAGTAAGTAAGTAATTAAGAACGTAAATAAGTAAGTAAGTAAGTAAGTAACGAACTAACTAACTAACTAACAAACTAACTAACTAACTAACTAACTAAATAACTAATTAACTATCTAACTAACTAATTAACTAAGTAAGTAAGTAACTAACTAAGAAACTAAGTAATTAACTAAGTAGCGAAGTAACAAAGTAATTAAGTAAGTAAGTAACTAACTAAGTAAGTAAGTAACTAACTAACTAACTAACTTACTGAATAACTAACAAATTAACTAACTAACTAACTAACCAACTAACTAATTAACTAACTAACTAACAACAACCAACCAACAACCAACCAACCACAACACAACCAACAACACAACCAACCAACCAACCAACCAAACAAACCAACCAAACCAACCAACCAACACAACCAACCAACTAACTAACATAACTAACTAACTTAACTAACTAACTATCTAAGTAACTAACTAACTAACTAACTAAATAACTAATTACGTACATGCTTTCATCCCTATCTACCTACCTACGTAACTAACTAACGAATTAACTAAAAAAAACTAACGAACTTACTAACTAATTATCTATCTAACTAACTAACTAACTAACTAAATAACGAACTAACTAACTAATAACTAACTAATTAACTAACTAACTAACAAACTAACTAACTAGTAAGTAAGTAAGTAAATAAGTAACGAACGAAATAACTAACTAACTAACTCACTCACTCACTCACTAACTAGCTAACTAGCTAACTAGCCAACTAACTAACTAACTAACTAACTAACTCACTCACTCACTAACTAACTAACTAACTAACTAACTAACTAACTCACTCACTCACTCACTAACCAGCTAACTAACTAACTAACTATTTAGCTAACTAATTATCTAACTAAATAACTAAGTAAGTAACTAACTAACTAACTAACTAAGTAAGTAAGTAAGTAACTAAGTACCTAAATATATAAGTAACTAATTAACTAACTAACTAACTACTAACTAACTAACTACTAACTAACTAACTAACGAAATAACTAACTAACATCTAGCTAACTAACTAAATAACTAACTAACTAACTAACTAATTAACTAACTAACTAACTAACTAACTAACAAACAAACAACAAAGTAATTAAGTAACTAACTAAGTAAAAAAGTAACTAACTAACCATGTAAAAAGTAACTAAGTAAGTAAATAACTAATTAACAAACTAACTAACTAACTAACTAACTGACTGACTAACTGATTAACTAATTAACCACTAACTAACTAACGAACTAACTCACTAACGAACTAATTAAGTAACTAAGTAACTAAGTAAGTAAGTAACTAAGTAACTAAGTAAGTAAGTAACTAAGTAACTAACTAACTAACTAACTAAACTAACACAACTAACTAACTAACTAACTAACTAACCAACCAACCAACCAACCAACCAACTAACCAACCAACTAACTAACCAACTAACTAACTAACTAATAATAACTAACTAACTATCTAAGTAAGTAAGTAACTAACTAACTAACTAAATAACTAATTACGTAATGCTTACATCCCTATCTACCTACCTGCGTAACTAACTAACGAATTAACTAAAAAAAACTAACGAACTTGCTAACTAATTATCTATCTAACTAACTAACCAACTATCTAACTAACTAACTAAATAACGAACTAACTAAATAACTAACTAACTAATTAACTAACTAACTAACTAACTAGTAAGTAAGTAAGTAAGTAAGTCAATAAGTAACAAACGAACTAACTAACAAACTAACTCACTCACTCACCACTCACTCACTCACTATAACTAACTAACTAACTAACTAGCTAGCTAACTAACTAATCTCACTCACTCACTCACTCACTCACTAACTAACTAACTAAGTAACTAACTAACTCACTCACTAACTAACTACCTAACTAACTAACTATTTAGCTAACTAACAAACTAACTAACTAACTAAGTAAGTAACTAACTAACTAACTAACTAAGTAACTAACTAACTAACTAACTAACAAACAAAGTAACTAACTAACTAACCTAGTAAAAAAGTAACTAACTAACCATGTAACTAAGTAACTAAGTAAAAAAGTAACTAACTAATTAACTAACTAACTAACTAACTAACCAACCAACTAACTAACTAACTAACCAACCAACTTACTAACTAACACATAACTAACTAACTAACAACTAACAAACAACTAGTAATTAAGTAAGTAAGAACGTAAATAAGTAAGTAAGTAAGTAACGAACTAACTAACTAACTAACAAACTAACTAACTAACTAACTAACTAAATAACTGACTAACTATCTAACTAACTAATTAACTAAGTAAGTAAGTAACTAACTAAGAAACTAAGTAATTAACTAAGTAGCGAAGTAACAAAGTAAGTAAGTAAGTAAGTACCTAACTAACTAAGTAAGTAAGTAAGTAAGTAAGTAACTAACAAACTAACTAACTAACTTACTGAATAACTAACAAATTAACTAACTATTTAACTATCTAACTAACTAACTAACTAACTAACTAACTAACTAACTAACTAACCAACTAACTAACTATCCCACTAACAAAACTAACTAATAAACAAACCACTATGCAACTAAGTAATTAAGTAAGTAAGAACGTAAATAAGTAAGTAAGTAAGTAACGAACTAACTAACTAACTAACAAACTAACTAACTAACTAACTAACTAAAATAACTAACTAACTATCTAACTAACTAATTAACTAAGTAAGTAAGTAACTAACTAAGAAACTAAGTAATTAACTAAGTAG
>JAPXFY010001306.1:0-30000 GCA_030674185.1 Monoplex corrugatus | reverse complement strand
GCCTCCTGCTGTGCCAGTCCGACACCACTCTTCTGCTTCTTCGTCTCCTCCACTGCCCCTGCACTC
This sequence comes from Monoplex corrugatus, assembly GCA_030674185.1. Lineage (NCBI taxonomy): Eukaryota > Metazoa > Mollusca > Gastropoda > Littorinimorpha > Ranellidae > Monoplex > Monoplex corrugatus. The sequence continues at coordinate 29,934 of JAPXFY010001306.1, read as the reverse complement.
GACCTTGCTGCTGCAAACTTCGTCTCCTCCTCTGCCGTCTTCGCCTTCGTCTTCTGTCCCGCCCGTGCCGCCTTCACCTTCTGTCCCGCCGGTGCCGCTTTCGTCTTCTGTCCCGCCGGCGCTGCCCTCGTCTTCTGTCCCGCTGGTGCTGCCTTTGTCTTCTGTCCCGCTGGTGCCTCCTTCGTCTTCTGTCCCGTCGTTGCTGCCTTCGTCTTCTGCCCCGCTGGTGTCTCCTTCGTCTTCTGTCCCGTCGGTGCTGCCTTCGTCTCCACCTCGGCCGCCGCATTGTGATAAACTCAAACTATGCCTTTTTAACGCTCAGTCAACATGCACTGATGGCAAAGCTGATGTCATTGCTGACTTTATCGCAGATGTGCATGTTGACATTGCTTTTATCACCGAAACATGGCTTAACCCCCTTGGTCATGAACCTATACATGTGAGTCTCACTCCGAGTGGTTACAGGCTTGCTTCTTTCCATCGCTCATCCCGAGGTGGTGGTATCGCCATCCTCTACAACGACTCACTCCATTCCCGCCTGTCTTTCTCGCAGTCTCTGCCTTTCTCCCATCCTTCTTTCGAGCATGTTGAAGTATCCTTCCAATCCACCCCTCACCCCATCACCTTCTCCTGTGTCTATCGACCTCCACCTAGCTCTGCCAACAAGCTCACCACATCCATGTTTCTCTCTGACTTTGATCAACTTCTTGATTACTACTGTCTCTTACCTGGAAATCTCATCATTCTAGGTGACATCAATGTCCACTATGACAACACTCACCGTTATGACACAAGACATATCATCAACTCTCTGTCCAATCACAATATGACTCAACACATTTCTGAACCAACCCATCAAAAAGGTCACATTCTTGACTGGATCATTTCTCGTGATCACCACAATTCCGCTACTGACAACTGCTTAGTTCTTTCTACCCATCTAACTTCAGCCCTTCCATCTGACCACTCTGCAATTCTCTGTTTTCTCGACATTTCTCCTCCTTCCCGTACCATGCGCACAGTGACTCGACGCAATCTCAAATCTATCGACCTCTCCACATTTTCATCTGATGCCTCCCGTCTCCTTTCTGAAAAGTCACATAACCTTGCCGATGAATTCTATACTACTCTCCACCATCTTCTGGACACTCATGCTCCAGCCACAACCCGTCTTTTACCTGACCGCCCCCCTACCCCCTGGCTCACTCATGAGATCGCCTGCGCAAAACGTGCCCGCCGCAGAGCAGAGCGCCGTTGGCGCAAATCCAAACTCACTGTACACAGGCAACTTTTCCAAGCCTCTAAAACAAAAGTATCCACCCTCATTGCATCAGCAAAAACAAGCTATTTCCAAACCAAAATCCTGAATGCCTCTTCTTCAAAAGAACTCTTTACAACCATGAATCATCTCCTTGGCACACGAAAAGATTTACCTCTCCCAACAAAACATACAAATGAAGAACTCCCATCTGTATTCTCCAACTATTTCACCACCAAAATACAAACTCTTCGTGACAGGCTTGACAGGACACCCTGTCAACCATGCCCACCTGACCCTTCCTTCTCTGGCACACCTCTTACTACTTTTACCCCAGTCTCACAAGAAGAAATTCTCAACACAATCAGATCCATGTCATTCAAAACCTGCGAACTGGATCCTCTTCCAGGTTCTCTCTACGCCGACTGTCTCCCTACTCTCCTCCCATTCATCACTGACATCATCAACACTTCTCTTCAAACTGGAACTGTCCCTGATTCTTTCAAGTCTGCTATTGTTCACCCTCTCCTCAAGAAACACAATTTAGATCCAAATGAACTGAAAAATTACCGGCCTATCTCTAATCTCTCTTTCTTGTCAAAACTCCTTGAAAAAGTCGTCCTCAACCAGCTGAACTCTCACCTGTCTGTCAACAATCTCCTCAATCCTTTCCAGTCAGCCTACCGCCAGTGCCATAGCACTGAAACTGCCCTACTACACATTCTCAACAATCTCCTCCTTGCAACTGATACAGGCAAAGTCTCTCTCCTCACACTCCTTGATCTGTCTGCAGCCTTTGATACCATTGATCATGGTATTCTCCTTTCTAGACTTCATCATACTTTTGGCATCTCTGACATTGCTCTGTCTTGGTTCACTTCATACCTATCCAACAGAAAACAAACCGTTCTCATCAATAGCACTTACTCTCAACCCGCATACCTGACCTGTGGTGTTCCACAAGGATCTGTCCTTGGCCCTGTTCTTTTCACTCTTTACACCTCCCCCCTGTCCACCATCATCAACTCCCATTCTATAAAACACCACTTCTATGCTGATGACACCCAACTTCAAGACAGTGACTCACCTGATAATATACAGCGCCTGTTGACTCGCACCACTGAGTGTCACTCGGACATTAAGAACTGGATGACACACAATAGACTTCAGCTTAATGACGACAAAACAGAAGCTATCCTCATTGGCACCCGTCAGAAACTTTCTCAGCTGCCTCCTCTTTCTCTCCCATTATGTAACACATCAGTCCCAATTTCTGATTCAGCTAAAAACCTTGGTGTCTGCATTGACTCTACCCTCTCCATGAACAACTTTGTTACTCAAACTGCCAGATCCTGCTACTATCATCTCCATCGTATAAGGCTGATCAGGAAGTATCTCTCTGTCGAAACAACTGCCAAACTCGTTCTCTCCTTCATAATGTCTCGCATTGACTATTGCAATTCACTCCTGTCTGGGCTTCCTGCCTCCACCATTCACATCCTACAGCGCATTCAAAACAATGCTGTACGCCTTGTACTCAAAAAGAAAAAAGCCGACCACATATCTCCTCTCCTGGCACAACTTCACTGGCTCCCTGTATCAAAGCGCATACAGTACAAACTAGACACCATGTGCTACAAAAGCCTCAATAACGCAGCCCCCGATTACCTGTCAAGCCTACTTGAGATCTATGTTCCCTCACGTACCCTCCGCTCTGCCTCCGATCCTCTGACTTTTCGCTTTCCACGCACTAAGCTCAATACCTATGGTCCACGAGCCTTCTCTGTTTCTGGTCCACTCTCCTGGAACAAACTTCCTCTCTCAGTCCGTCAGCAACCTACTTTTGTCTCCTTCAAGTCCGCTCTCAAAACTCACCTTTTCTCCTCCGCATAAAATCCTAACCTCACTCAACCCCCCCCCCCCCCCCCCTCTGCAGCCTGTCTCCGCTCGGAGGGAATCACATGGTTATAATATATAATTGTATATGCTATGCTCTCTATAATTTTCCATTGGTTTTATTCTTGCTTTTATTGCTTTTATTCTTTCTCCCCATTTATAGCCATGCGTGTGTGTGTGTGTGTGTGTGTGTGTGTGTGTGTGCGTGTGTGTGTGCGTGCGTGTGTGTGCGTGCGTGCGTGCGTGCGTGCTTGCGTGTGTGTCTGCTTCAGCGCTTAGATTTGATTTTATCAAGATTTTGCGCTATATAAATATTGTAATTATTATTATTATTATTACTATATTTTTTCATTTTCGCTAGAACATTTTTTAATTAATTAATTTTTGTAAACTTTTCATAACTCACAGACCCCATATTCAATCCAAAGAATACTGTCTGAGGTATCTTCTTGCCAAATATCATGGTGATTGGTTAATTAGAACTGAAACACTGAACATCACAATCTTGGTACCCAAATCTGGGTAGGTCTGCCCCCTTAAACCATAGAACTGTTGTTATTGTACAAACTGTTCAATAACCCTGGGGTTACAGAGCAGGGATGTAGTAGAAATGCCAACTTTTCCTTAGGCAACCAGGGAGAGAGTTCATGAATGTTATATAGAACCAATACTGTTGTACGGTTGTGAGGTGTGGACAGTCAACTAACAAAGCCAGAACAAGATTGAGGCAGCCGAGATGTGGTTTCTAAGAAGAATGCTGAGAGTTCCATGGACAGCAAAGAAAACAAACGAGACAGTCTTGATGGAGGCAGACACAAGTAGATCACTCATAAGGAAGATTAGGAAAAGACAGGCAACATTTATAGGCCATTTTATGAGGAAGGGGGATTTGGAGCACCTGGTCACAACGGGAAAGCTGGAGGGAAAGAGAGCACCAGGTAGACCCAGGGAGAAAATGCTGGACGGACTTGCAGAGTGGCTGGGGATGAGGAGGATGGGGGAGATGCTAGAGGCAATGAGATATAGGGACAGATGGAAGTCCATGATCGCCAACGCCATGCAGCAGGGCACCTGATGATGATGATGATGATTAACCAGTCAACGTGGCGAAAAGGTCAGTGCAACAGACTACCGACTGTGAGGTCATGAGTTCAAAGCTCCATCACTCGAAAAAAATTATTGGGGGGATTTTTCTACCTGACCAGTTCACACCCAGATGTGAACATGTTATGAGCTCACTGGAAAGACTAGAACTACAGTCTCATCCACTTTATGGACAAGTCATTGAGGCCCAGACTTTTAACTTTTCTTATGAATTGACAGAGGGTCTGTTCATACAAAATTTTCTGTCCAATCCCACCCTCCAAGAATTTTCCCTCCTTTTTCCCTCAAAAGTTTGTCCAAGCTCAATGATGTCCAACCTCATCATTGCCATTTTGTTCCCAAAGTGCTTAATCAACGCTGTGAAAAGCGAGCTGTTTGCAGATGGAGTGTTTCGCAGATAAAACCGTTTTCTGTGTATGCCCCTATATGTTATTTTTTTTTTTGTTCTTCTGTGGAAGCAAATGACGGAAGCGAGGAAAAAAAGTTTTTGTTTCACAGAAATCTGCCCGTTCCAGAAAAGTCCCATCCCTGTTCAGTCGAAATGCAACTTATGCACAATGAGGACACTGATAGATCGCTATACCACCGAAAACAAATGTGACCTCACCACGAAATCAGTTTTAACTAGCATTTTGGGCATTTTGAGATATACATATCACTGGAAAGTGTACATTCTGATGATTATTTTGGTACTTGAATAAAGCTTGTACTCAAAAAAATGTAGAAGTTATGTATGTTTAAAGTCATTAAGTTGTATGATGGCCATTTTGAGAAAATGGCCTCTAAAGTTTTTGTGTGCTCTCCTACACATTTTCCTAAAATTTCTTTATTTGGTGGCTTTGACCCACTTTGTTTCTAATTTTTGCCGTCATTATCTGAAAGGTGCACCAAAGAGCTTTCTGTAGAATATTACATGTGCAGGTACTGTACAGGTTACGGTTCATAATAAGAGACAAAAATAGGTACTTTTGGTAGGAAATTGCGTTCTTTCTGCTGCGATCAGTGCATTAAAATACCATTTTAGATTGATTGATAATATTTTTTCAAGAAAAAAAAATGTCTGTGGGGGATAGATTATTGTCTACAGAAATCAATTTTGAGAAAAAGTCAAAATACCCCAGATAGACCCCCAGTCACCTTTTCAGCTCCTAGTGCTGTTCGACTGACTGTGAGTTAAGACTGATTTCGTGGTGGGAGGTCACAAATATCAAATATTGTTGAAAGTTCCTAAGAAAGTGTTTTTCACACACCTTCTTGAAAAGTGCTGATTTCAGTCATGTTTTTTGGTGAATGTAACCTTGCCCGTAGAGATTTACTTTCCAAATTTATGCTTTCAAGACTCCTGAACTGCCACAGCTTTGAGCGAAATTTGGTAAACATCCAACACAAAAGCTGAGAAAATCTTTAGCACATCTTGGTCACACACACACACACACACACACACACACACACACACACACACACACACACACACACACACACACACACACACACACACACACACCTCCCTCAAGTTAATATAAAATAATCTCCCTTTTTAAAAAGAACATTTTTAAATCGTGGAAAAGGACCCAACAACACAGTACATGTGTAGCCTCTTGAAAGAAGTAATAACACAAGAAATGTGCTCTACATTTTGCATACAACTCAGGTATAGAACAAAGCTCTACATTTTGCATACAACTCAGGTATAGAACAAAGCTCTACATTTTGCATACAACTCAGGTATAGAACAAAGCTCTACATTTTGCATACAACTCAGGTATAGAACAAAGCTCTACATTTTGCATACAACTCAGGTATAGAACAAAGCTCTACATTTTGCATACAACTCAGGTATAGAACAAAGCTCTACATTTTGCATACAACTCAGGTATAGAACAAAGCTCTACATTTTGCATACAACTCAGGTACAGAACAAAGCTCTACATTTTGCATACAACTCAGGTATAGAACAAAGCTCTACATTTTGCATACAACTCAGGTATAGAACAAAGCTCTACATTTTGCATACAACTCAGGTATAGAACAAAGCTCTACATTTTGCATACAACTCAGGTATAGAACAAAGCTCTACATTTTGCATACAACTCAGGTATAGAACAAAGCTCTACATTTTGCATACAACTCAGGTATAGAACAAAGCTCTACATTTTGCATACAACTCAGGTACAGAACAAAGCTCTACATTTTGCATACAACTCAGGTATAGAACAAAGCTCTACATTTTGCATACAACTCAGGTAGAGAACAAAGCTCTACATTTTGCATACAACTCAGGTAGAGAACAAAGCTCTACATTTTGCATACAACTCAGGTAGAGAACAAACAAATAATTGAGCTGAAGCTAACTGAGAAAAGACACAAAGAAGCAAAAGCCTTACCGGACAAGCTGACATCAAGCTGAGCACTACGTCTCCACTGGGACAGAACGTCCAGCAGAGCGTTGAAGTGAAAGTCCAGGTGACGGTCTGTCACAGGGTCCACCACCTGCCCGTTACCTTGCAGCAACTGACACCTGTCTGTTACCTTGTGTATAGCTACCCCGCTCTGTCAAAAAAAAAAAAAAATGATTTAATGAGATTTTTACATCCTGATTAGAATTTTTAGTAGGTTTCATCTGCATTTTCTCGAATGGCAAGTTTGGGGATACTGTCTTTCAAAGCATATACTTATGGTACTGGTTGTCTGATTCTAAAATGTGTTCTTTTAAACAGATAATAAACAATTTTTTTTCCAAAGTCAAAAGATGAAAAATACCTTGAACTGAGATCTAAAATGTGTTCTTCTAAACAGATAATACACACTTTTTTCCCCAATGTCAGAAGATGAAAAATACCCCACCTGACTTACATATTACGTTGGAAAGAACCACAACTATTAAGAAACAGATGGGTGGGTGTGACAGCAAAGTTGGTAAGGACCAGGCGTGGGAATTGACTGAAAGGAAAAAAAAACCTCAAAATTTGGAAGGTTCCCTCAAAATTTCTCTTTCTATCAATCAAAATCTGAGCAATCTGGGGCCAGCCTGAGATATTTTACAGGGTTTAAAAAGACCTGTAACACAAGGCTGAGACATTTGTCAGGGTTTAAAAAGACCTGTAACACAAAGGCTGAGAGGGTTTAAAAAGACCTGTAACACAAAGGCTGAGACATTTGTCAGGGTTTAAAAAGACCTGTAACACAAAGGCTGAGACATTTGTCAGGGTTTAAAAAGACCTGTAACACAAAGGCTGAGAGGGTTTAAAAAGACCTGTAACACAAAGGCTGAGACATTTGTCAGGGTTTAAAAAGACCTGTAACACAAAGGCTGAGACATTTGTCAGGGTTTAAAAAGACCTGTAACACAAAGGCTGAGAGGGTTTAAAAAGACCTGTAACACAAAGGCTGAGATATTTGTCAGGGTTTAAAAAGACCTGTAACACAAAGGCTGAGATATTTGTCAGGGTTTAAAAAGACCTGTAACACAAAGGCTGAGACATTTGTCAGGGTTTAAAAAGACCTGTAACACAAAGGCTGAGACATTTGTCAGGGTTTAAAAAGACCTGTAACACAAAGGCTGAGACATTTGTCAGGGTTTAAAAAGACCTGTAACACAAAGGCTGAGACATTTGTCAGGGTTTAAAAAGACCTGTAACACAAAGGCTGAGAGGGTTTAAAAAGACCTGTAACACAAAGGCTGAGACATTTGTCAGGGTTTAAAAAGACCTGTAACACAAAGGCTGAGAGGGTTTAAAAAGACCTGTAACACAAAGGCTGAGACATTTGTCAGGGTTTAAAAAGACCTGTAACACAAAGGCTGAGATATTTGTCAGGGTTTAAAAAGACCTGTAACACAAAGGCTGAGACATTAATTTTTTGTCAGGGTTTAAAAAGACCTGTAACACGAAGTTACTGACTGGGATAAAACGACTCTTCTGCAGCATTGTCAGCATGACGGCGCTTGTCTCTGTCACTAACCTTCACCTCTACAACAGAAGACACCCACTCCCATTTCCACTTGTTCACACAGTCACTACCATCGTTGCTGTTATTTCTGGTTAAACCCCAGCCGACTGTGCATAGCCAAATCAGGGCTATAACCGTTTCAAAACATACACAATATTTCAACAGGGGAAAAAAAGAAAAGGAAATTACATATACATATCAATGCATTCCCATGGGGGTAGTCATTACTATTTAACACTTTGCACAGGCACTATCATCAACCAATTTGTCACACTTAACAACACACACTATAGATAACATATTAACAATGCCATTAACTCTTCGGAGACGTGACAGCGGACATTCCGCTGCAGCTGGTCAAACCATCAGAGACGTGACAGCGGACATTCCGCTGCAGCTGGTCAAACCATTACAGACGTGATAGCGGATATTCCGCTGCGGTTTTTAAAAATAGATTCAAGCCGGTCGCTGGTCTAGGGGAACTAACTACACATATAGGAACCCTCTTTGGTATCTTCTGAAGTGTTTGTTACTTCCCTTGCATCGATTTTATCCCAATTAGTTACAGATTTTGCCTTTATCCAAACCAACCGGAGTGACCGTCCTTGCACCAAAATGGCGACATTTAGGCCTTCTTCTTCTTCTTCTTCTTCAAAGGATCGTCATAATCACTTTGCCGCTTCACCTGTGTGAAAACAAAGCTGTGTTTGTTCTTTTATATCTTCTGGTCATACCAAGGACTTGTGATTACCTGGATTTCTGGATTACCTGGTCAAGAATGGGTGTTTCACTGACTGTATGTGTTGGATTACTGTCAATCAAAAACTTCTTTCCCAGAGCCAAAACCCTACCCCATTTCACCTTCTAGGAAGGTAAGTAGAATAGATGTATTGTCCTTGTATGTAGCTTCAGCTCAAAGAGCGTAAACTGAATTTTATTTTGATTTAAAATATGTTCTTGTGTGGTAAAATCTGTATTTTTGAGAATTTTTTTAAAACCCCCCAAAATCGTGCATCGCCAAGGGTTGTGGAAGGTCCCGTTGATCGCGTCCACAGTGGTTGTGCAAGGCAACTATATTACGTCTTCAAAGAGTTAACTTGTGAAAAGAATGCAGTGGAAAAGACCTAGTGACTAACAACACACACTACAGATAATATATTAACTATGCCATCAACTTGTGAAAAGAATGCAGTGGAAAAGACCTAGCAACTCAGTTGAATACTGTCGCACACTTGTGAGAGTTGGCCAACCAGCGACCAAAGCTACACTCACAGTTCAAGTGACTGGAACAGACAGCAGCACACAAACAGAATACCTGGCTTCTCATGAGCATCCTCACAAAAGCTAAAATGGTGGGGATGGGGGGGTGGGGGTTGGTACGTCCAAACAATTTTCTTCCAGACACTATATCATCTTAATGGGAAATCAGTTTTACGTGTATGGGTATCAGCATTTTCGCGAACAATTCCCATACCTGTGGGACATCAGACTTTCAATCAGAAAGTCCAAATTTGACCCTCCTTGGAGAACACCCGAGGGGAAAGGTACAGATTTCTCAGATCTCCCATTCAACATACCCACAGACCTACTAACACCTGAACTCCCTTCGCGCATATTGCATGCAGAACATCAAATCATACATTCAAGGTCTTGTATGTCAAGTCAATGTTCACTGGTTTATGGAAACACAGATATACCCACCAACTAACTGTACCCTGCCAACACCTGGAAAAGGTGTATAATTGCCCACATGCTGGGGTAAACCATCAAAGACAAAATACGCAGACTGTGCAACAAAAGATTTGTTATTGTTATTGTTGTTTAAAGCCCAGCTGGCTGTGTAGAGCCATATCAGGGCTATAACCGCTTCAAAACATACAAAACTTCAACAGGACAAAAAATAAAAAAAATAAAAAGAAAAGAAAATTAAGTACACGTATCAATGCATTCGCAAACATAATCTAAGGACATGCCCCTGGTGTTGGCCACTCCGTCCAATTTATCACACAGGGGATTTAAAGAACACATCTGAATACAAAATTTAAGCATACCTAAGGACACCAAAACAAATAAAAACAGGCATAAATTATCTAAACTTGCTTCCGCATATCTCACCTCCCTAGAGCCAAAAATGCACTTAATACATGTACCCAATCATCAATCCTAACAGAAAGTACGTAAGACTTTATCAAACACATACAGGTGAATGGACCAGCAAGGCAGAAAATGAAAGGAAGAAATGACAGAAAGCAAAGGAACAAGGCAGAAACAAAGAGAGTGACAGAAAAGAGGAAATGTCTAGCACAGAATCTCCAGAAGGTGGGGTTATTATTTTTACTTAAAGAGCCTCCAGCATCCCAGCGGGGGGAGCAACAAAAGAACCTTTGGTACAGCATAGACTAAATAGTATGCTTACATGCATTGAAGAAAACACTTCTGTGAACGTGCACACACACACACACACACATGCACGCACGCACGCACGCACACGCACACACACACACAAACACACGCACACACACGCGCGCACACACACACACGCACACACACACATACAGACACACACACGCACGCACGCAAGCACACACACACACACACACACACACACACACACACACACACCACGCACGCACGCACGCACACACACAAAGATGTTGATGTAGACGACAACACACCTGGTAAGCCAGAATGGCCATGGGGTTGTTAACAGCCCCTGCCATGAGTTGCGCCCCTTGAGCAAAACACACTTCCCTGTGACTAGTGTCCATTATACGGCCTCCTATACGATGTTTGCTCTCCAACACTTTGACCTGCAACAACATCATCACAGGTTACTGTCATTATTATCATTAGTAGTAGTTGTAGTAATAGTAGTAGTAGTATCATTACTATATCATTATTATTATCATTATTATTTTATTATTATTATTATTGTTACTATTATTATTCTTACCAACAAATGCCTATCAATTAACATCAGAAAGAGATTCCTTGAATGTTATATAGAACCAATACTGTTGTACGGATGCGAGGCATGGACAGTCAGCAAACAAAGCCAGAACAAGATTGAGGCAGCCGAGATGTGGTTTCTAAGAAGAATGTTGAGGTTCCATGGACAGCAAAGAAAACAAACGAGACAGTCTTGATGGAGGCAGACACAAGTAGATCACTCATAAGGAAGATTAGGAAAAGACAGGCAACATTTATAGGCCATTTTATGAGGAAGGGGGATTTCGAGCACCTGGTCACAACGAGAAAGCTGGAGGGAAAGAGAGCACCAGGTAGACCCAGGGAGAGAATGCTGGACGGACTTGCAGAGTGGCTGGGGATGAGGAGGGTGGGGGAGATGCTGGGGGCAACGAGAGATAGAGATGGTTGGAATCCATGGTCGCTGGTGTCTCCACTGTTTCACGGACAGTTACTGACAACAGTAAAAAAAGTGAAGAGCAACTGAGTCAGCGTGTATCGTAAATTGTTAGTTGTTATTTTAGGACGTAATGCAAGACAGTGAGTTAAAAAATACAGAGAATGTGCTTTCACAATTGCAATTGCATTAGTTTACCTTTATCAGGATAGTCACAAATGAAATAATTGTTGCAAACCCAGTCATGTGTTGTGCGGGGTTACCTTCTTCACCCCTACTATACCGCTCCATGGGAGAAACAGTGAGCTGGCTGATTGACAGCGTGCTTAGTAATAACTTGAAAACGGGCGCCATTTCAACTATGACTGAGTGTGTGTGACATCTTTTTTGTGTGTGTTACACTCAAAGGACCAATGGCAATTCTAATTTGCACTGCCAAAGAAAGCAAATTGTGAAAAAAATGGTGTTTGGTGATACTGTTCGCGGTTGGACTACCGACTTTTGGGCAAGCCAAGAGAAGGCGCTTTTCCACAGAAGTCGAAGGTGAGGCTGGTTGTCTGTCTTAACATTGTAGCAGTAGACACTTTGCTCTTTGTCGGGATGGCATGTGTTACCCTGAGAAAACTGAACTGCATGATTTAGCGCCAGTTGAAAAACGGATAAGTTTGTCATAGTGGTAGTTGATCGCTAGCAGTTTCCTCCCAACTAAAGGGAACGGAATGAACAGCCGTGACCCTTAACATCACATACTGTATGTTAAAGATCATCCCCCTTCACAGGTACATGCACGCTGAACATCACATATTGTATGTTAACAGTAAACCCTTTGATTCCCTCACCTACCATAACATGCGGATAGCATTTTGGCAGGCCCACCTTTTAACAAAAATTATATGCTTTGTTGGGACATCTTTTCACTGAGATGAAGTAATAATGATCCTAAAGAATATCTGAGTGACATATTTTATTAAAGGGTGAGGGAGTCAAAGGGTTAATTTTTTTTGCAGTTGGTGGATTGGGCGTGGGAGTCAAAGGGTTAAAGATCCTGTTAAGTCACGTCAGTGTCTGATGGCTTAGGGGAGCATGACAACAATAATGGTAATAATGATAATGATAATGATACTTTATTTTCCAACGGCAGAAGTTATAAGCTAAAAGCCTTTCTTTTTTCAACTAGCTACTGCTTGCATGCTGACTTCTCCTTCATTAAAATACCCCACATGCACACCCACCACAGACGAAGCATGCACACAGTACATCAACAAAAAGCCTGCGCAATGTGGGCAAAGTAATGTGAATACGCATATCCAAGAAAAGCTGAAACACTAAAAAAAATCCCAATTTCTTTTTAATACCCTGTGTCCCTTGTTCTCACCTTTAGTCCAAAACCTGACAATCGGCGAGCTGCTCCTATACCACTAGCTCCTGCTCCGATCACTAGGACGTCACACTGAAAAGACAACAACATTTCCTTCTGATTAAGTATACAAACATACCACTAGCTCCTGCTCCGATCACTAGGACGTCACACTGAAAAGACAACAACATTTCCTTCTGATTAAGTATACAAACATACCACTAGCTCCTGCTCTGATCACTAGGACATCACACTGAAAAGACACAACATTTCCTTCTGATTAAGTATACAAACATACCACTAGCTCCTGCTCCGATCACTAGGACGTCACACTGAAAAGACAACAACATTTCCTTCTGATTAAGTATACAAACATACCAATATCTCCTGCTCCGATCACTAGGACATCACATTGAAAAGACAACATCCGTCTGATTATGTATATAAACATACTACTAGCCCCTGCTCCAATCACTAGGACGTCACACTGAAAAAAGTTGCGGCTTACATCACGGCTTAAAACAGGAGGAGGAAGAAACCACTGAAACTAGGGAGGTCCGGGGGCATGCTCCCCCGGGAACATTTTTTAAAAGCCAAGTGTAAATCTATGCCATTTCGTGCTTTCTGGACATAATAATAAAATGAACACTCACCCTTTAACTTGAGTGTTTTTAATTAAAGAGTCGTCAAAAGTCTGACCTGCTTGAACAATGTCTGCGCGCTCCGCCATTTTGTTTTTTCCAAGAAGTCCGACCGGAAACTTCTTCCAAGAAAAATCAGGGCCATAACTTGCGCGCCGTTGCTATGAACGCTTGCAAGCCGATCACGGATGCCTTGCTCCTTTCGGTTTTTTTTTTTTTTTTTTTTTTTTTTTACAAACCGAAATCGCGGAATTCCGCCCAGACACGGAACGTTTTAAGCTCTGTTACGTACATACATACACACACTTCTTTCTTCTGTTATCTGTCAACTTGTACCATCACAGGTTAGCAGTAAGTTGAAAGGCCTGAAGTGGACAAACACCAAGTGACATCAAGGTCGATCCTGGTCTTATCGGTCTGCCTGTCACTTTAAATCTGCGTATCTTTTCATTATAAATTTGTTGAACCAGTCGCCGTGGTGTAGTGGTTAACGCAACGGTCTACCGACTGGAAGGTTGTGGGTTCAAATCCCCATCAGTCCCTTCAAAAATCACTGTGGGATTTTTTGGCTCTAACCGGCTCCTACCCATAGCTGGGCGTGCTATGGGCTCACTGGGAAGACTGCGACCACACAGTCGAGTCTCATCCACTTCGCCGATGCGTCATTGAGGGTGTTGCTCAAATCTTCTGACCAGCACCGCAGGTGTCTGTTTCTCTCGGGCCTGGTTGACGCCAGGATACATTATGATAGTAAGCGTAGAGAACAGCCCTGTAACACAGTCTCAATCCTAGATGGAACTCCATAGCATTATGATTATCATCCTCATCGACACCATCATCATCGCATTGTAAAAAACTGTTCCAGCTTCTGTGACCATTGATGTGGCGTAGAAAATGGGACCAAAAAAAAACACAATTTGTTGAACCAGCTGGTCAGGCTGCACTTCAAGTCAGATGATCAAACCAATAAATTCTCTGTTGATGAATATGATGGTGGACTGATTTCGTTCCCACCATTTCTCTGATCTTGATGTTTCTGATCATGACATGTAAGGATGTTTCTGGTCATGACGTGTAAGGATGTTTCTGATCATGACGTGAAAGGATGTTTCTGATCATGACGTGTAAGGATGTTTCTGGTCATGACGTGTAAGGATGTTTCTGATCATGATGTGTAAGGATGTTTCTGATCATGATGTGTAAGGATGTTTCTGATCATGACGTGTAAGGATGTTTCTGATCATGATGTGTAAGGATGTTTCTGGTCATGACGTGTAAGGATGTTTCTGATCATGACGTGTAAGGATGTTTCTGGTCATGACGTGTAAGGATGTTTCTGATCATGACGTGTAAGGATGTTTCTGATCATGACGTGTAAGGATGTTTCTGATCATGACGCGTAAGGATGTTTCTGATCATGACGTGTAAGGATGTTTCTGGTCATGACGTGTAAGGATGTTTCTGATCATGACGTGTAAGGATGTTTCTGGTCATGACCTGTAAGGATGTTTCTGATCATGACGTGTAAGGATGTTTCTGGTCATGACGTGTAAGGATGTTTCTGATCATGACGTGTAAGGATGTTTCTGATCATGACATGTAAGGATGTTTCTGATCATGACGTGTAAGGATGTTTCTGATCATGACGTGTAAGGATGTTTCTGATCATGACGTGCAAGGATGTTTCTGATCATGACGTGAAAGGATGTTTCTGATCATGACGTGTAAAGATGTTTCTGATCATGACGTGAAAGGATGTTTCTGATCATGACGTGAAAGGATGTTTCTGATCATGACGTGTAAGGATGTTTCTGATATGACGTGTAAGGATGTTTGTTTCTGATCATGACGTGAAAGGATGTTTCTGATCATGACGTGTAAGGATGTTTCTGATCATGACATGTAAGGATGTTTCTGATCATGACATGTAAGGATGTTTCTGATCATGACGTGAAAGGATGTTTCTGATCATGACGTGTAAGGACTTGATGACAGCTCTTCCCTATCAAAACATCTCACAAGTGGTAATTTTGACCTTTAGGGACTTAGTCAGGCTCCAGGTCTGACAATGGCGTGTTACTGTGGGGGATGAAAATGGAGATGATGAACTTGGCTTTTGTTTCTACACTGATGCTGAGTGTGTTTCATGAGTGGGACAGGTTAACTCACTGACGATGAGCCGCTTCATGTCAAGCGGCCGTCTGTGATGTCATAAACGACATGCCGCTTCCAGGGAAGCGGCAGACGTAATTAATTTTCACTGTGTGAAGCAGCCTTGCTATTCAAGGGAAATAACCAGTCATCAAGTTGTAACCTTCCACTACACAGTTCCTTCCCTTAGACCGTCTGCCAACACTTTTCCTTGTCTGAATTGGGCTTGTTTTTGCCGTACCCCAAGTGACTGTGACTGATAATCTTTTTTTATTTTGTGGCATAAGTGACTATGAAAAGGATCAAACTGACTGAAATTTTGCTGTTCAAAGCTTCTCCGGCCATCATTTGACCCAAAAAGACTAAAGGTAGGAAAATATTTGACAATGAACTTATTTCATAATGTTGCATGTGTGTAAATTTGACTTCAGAACTTTTTTTATTTTTTGCATTTACATAGCATTTTGACCTGACATTTTGGAAAGTTTACCTGAATTACTCATACAAGTTGGTTTCATTTCTAAAAAGTAGACATAATAAGCTTTCTAAAAATGTATAACTTTATGCTTTTATCGCAAATAGAAAGGGCTCAGAATGTTTGTAAAACTGCTAAAAATAGTGCGTCTCAGGAAATTGCCGGGGTCCATTTAGCCGTGTTGTCAGTGAGTTAAAGGCTGATGTCGTTTGTTTTCTGGATTCTGGAATCCAGAAAAGACATGAACATCACACAGTACTGACTATGAACAGTCCAACATCATCATCAAACTTCCATGACAGAGAAATGACAATATAAGTGCGTATTCCAAGTTATACAAACCTGGTGCCATGTGATGGAGAAGATCCACAATGATCACGGCACATGCCTAAAGCCTGCACATAAACCCACGAGCTGGCCAGGTCCTGAAGTCCTATCTAGATAGTTCCATAACCCTGGGGTCATAGGAGAATGGAAACTTTATTTAATGTCTGTTCACAATAGTGATTTTAGACACACACACACACACACACACACACACACACACACATACACACACACCCCGCACACACAGGAGAAAAAAAAAATTTTAAATAAAAAAAATAAAGGTGGGGGTGGGGTGGGGGATGGGGATGGGGATGGGGAGGGGTGGTAGGAGAGTGAGGTGGCAGCCCCCATCCCTCTCCCTCACTTCAAATTCATATTCATATTCACATTTTTTTTTTTTTTACTAAGACTTCAGAAAGGCAAGAAAGCTAATTGGTCTTCAAGGGGTGGGACCTGGGAAATCAACCTATCCATTAAATGTTTTTTACCAAGGCAGCCAGGCAATGCCCTGCCCTTTGCGATTTTCAACTGCCATGGGATCTTTAACGTGCGCAGCCAGAAGGCACACAAGTCCAACTCGTTTTTCGTCCCCTTCCGAAAGACTAGACATTCAGTTCGATTTTGCGGTCAAACTGAGGAGAAAAGTTGAGGCATCTACGGGGAGCGAACCATGGAACCTGGAGTTTAGTTATTGGCAGGTGAACGTCTGAACCACTCTGCCACTCTTGTCCCACTCTTAGCACTAGACCACTGACAACACCAGCACTAGACCACTGACAACACCAGCACCACAGGTAACAAGACAATACAACAATCACCTGTGAGGTAGTGTGGAGGGTGAGGTAGGGGGGTGGGGTGACCAGACCCACGTTGATGTAGCCAGTAGTGGTCAGGAAGGCCAGCAGAGGGTCCAACAGAAACATACAACACGCACGGTTCAATCCACGACATATCAACCGTCGCTCGCAGCGCTCACGCGTCACCCACTCCTGGAAGAACGAAAAGAAACACACACACACAAAACAAAGGATGAAGACATGGAAAGAAAAGAACGTAAAAATGATAATCAAGCCATTATTAAGGAAAGAACGTAAAAATGATAATCAAGCCATTATTAAGGAAAGAACGTAAAAATGATAATCAAGCCATTATTAAGGAAAGAACGTAAAAATGATAATCAAGCCATTATTAAGGAAAGAACGTAAAAATGATAATCAAGCCATTATTAAGGAAAGAACGTAAAAATGATCATCAAACCATTCTAACCATCTCCTTACTATGACTGTTATTTCAGTTTAAAGCCCAGCCGACTGAGTACATCCATATCAGGGCTATCACCATTTCAAAACACACACTATATTTCAACAGGAAAAAAAAAGGAAAAGAAAATTAAGTATACATATCAATGCATTTGCCCAAATAATCTTAGGAGATGCCCCTGGCATGACCACTCCATCCAATTTATCGCACAGGGGATTTAAAAAAAACATATCTGAGAACAAATTTAAACAGAACTAAAGACACTAAGACATATACAGGGGGGGTGCAAAAGTAGGTATACAGTAAGTATCGCATCATTATTATAATGCTTAATTCCGCTCTCGATTAGAGGAGTGTGTGAATACCGACAGCAAGCAGTTTGAGTATCTGAGGGATTAAGGCTGTGCTTGTTATTACATGTATATGCAATATTCATTTGTTTGTATAATAAATGCAATGAGTATTGTAAGTGTTTTCTTTTCTCATAACTGTATACCTACTTTTGCACCCCCCCGCATAAAGACAAGCCTGAGTTACCTAAAATTGCTTGTGCTTATCTTATTTCCTTAGAGACAAAAATGCGCTTATAACATGTATCAAATTATCAATCCTGAGAGAAAGTATGTAAGACTTTATCAAACACATACAGACGAATGGACCAGCAAGGCAGAAAATGATCGGAAGAAATGACAGAAAGCAAAGGAGGAAGAAAGAAACAAAGAGAGTGACAGAAAAGAGGAAATGTCTAGCACAGAATTTCCAGAAGGTGGGGATACTATTTATACTGAAACTGTGAAAGAGACCCTGGCATCCCCACAGGGGGAACCATCTCCTGAAGAAGCCTTAACTGGTTTACTCACAAAAACCTGAAGCACACAGAGAACAGTAGCAGACTGCCACAACAGTGAAAACAGATGTTAAAAATATTGTCAGTTCCTGAGAAAGTGCTGTTCACATATCTTCCTCAAAAAGCGCTGGTTTTAGGCACTTTTTTCATCCGTGTGACCTTGACACAGAAAGCAAAGGTAAGGGTTGGAACTAAACAGCAGGAAGACTGAAGTCATGGTGATCAGTAAAAAACATGAAATCCCCTCATGCAAAATAACAGCAAATGGCACAACCTTGAGACAGGTTGATAAGATTAAATACCTGGGAACGATCATTTCACCAGACGGCAGATGCACATCAGAAATAGCCAGCAGAATCGGCCAAGCCAAAACAACATTCAAGAAGATGGAAAGCATTCTTACCAACAAATGCCTATCAATTAACATCAGGAAGAGAGTTCTTGAATGTTATATAGAACCAATACTGTTGTACAGTTGTGAGGCGTGGAATGTCAACAAGCAAAGCCAGAACAAGATTGAGGCAGCTGAGATGTGGTTTTTAAGAAGGATGTTGAGAGTTCCATGGACAGCAAAGAAAACAAACAAGACAGTCTTGATGGAGGCAGACACAAGTAGATCACTCATAAGGAAGATTAGGAAAAGACAGGCAACATTTATAGGCCATTTTATGAGGAAAGGGGAATTGGAACACCTGGTCACAACGGGAAAGCTGGAGGGAAGGAGAGCACCGGGTAGACTCGGGGAGAAGACACTAGACGGACTTGCAGAGTGGCTGAAGACAGGGAAGGTGGAAGAGATGCTTGAGGCAACAAGAGATAGAGACAGATGGAAGTCCATAATCGCCAACGCCATGCGGCAAGGCACCTGATGATGATGATGATGACCTTGACTTCCATATCTACGCATTCTCGGCTCCTCGATGCTACACCTTCCGAGAAAATCTTGACCACTTCAGTAAAAATTCATGTATTCCTCAAGTATATATATATATATGCCAATAGTGAACCTGAAAAAAATCTGTTTAAATCAGGGAATGCTGGAAAGAAAAAAGAGGAAATCTAAGGGGGTTCTAAAGGCAAGCCCCCCGGGAAAAAGTTCAAGGGATTAACTCTGTACAATCTGGCACATTTTTAAGCATCAAATCAGACATTTAGAGTGTTGAAAACGGTATTCCTGCACTATTTATTTTCTATACAAGCACGCATCAAATCACAAATTACTATTTTGAAAAAAAGAACGTGGATACGAATTTTCCGAGGACAGGGTCCATGTGATCCAAAGAAAATGATTTTTCTAACCTGGACAATAGCGGACCTGAGGAGAATTCTCACCCCAGTTAACCCTTTGATTCCCTCACCCTATCCACCAGCATCCTGCATTGACAGCCATGATAGCAAAGCAAAAATTAAACTCTTTGATTCCCTCACCCTATCCACCAGCATCCTGCATTGACAGCCTCATATGATAGCAAAGCAAAAACTTAACCCTTTGATTCCCTCACCCTATCCGCCAGCATCCCGCATTGACAGCCATGATAGCAAAGCAGAAATTTAACCCTTTGATTCCCTCACCCTATCCACCAGCATCCTGCATTGACAGCAATGATAGCAAAGCAAAAACTTAACCCTTTGATTCCCTCACCCTATCCGCCAGCTTCCCGCATTGACAGCCATGATAGCAAGCAAAAACTTAACCCTTTGATTCCCTCACCCTATCCGCCAGCATCCCGCATTGACAGCCATGACAGCAAAGCGAAAACTTAACCCTTTGATTCCCTCACCCTGTCCACCAGCTTCCTGCAGGAAGCTGGTGGACAGGGTGAGGGAATCAAAGGGTTAAGTTTTTGCAGTTGGTGGATAAGGTGCTGGAATCAAAGGGTTAAACAGTAAACAAACAAATAAACATAAACATAATTAATAATAATAATAATTACAATATTTATATAGCGTAAAATCTTGATAAAGTCAAATCTAAGCGCTGAAACAGACACACACACACGCACGCACACACACACACGCGCGCACGCACGCACGCGCACGCACGCACACACACACACACACACACACGCGCGCACACACACACACGACTATAAATGGGGAGAAAGAATAAAAGCAATGGAAAATTATAGAGAGCATATTATATACAAATATATATTACAATGTGATTCCCCTCCGAGTGGAGACAGGCTGCAGAGGGGATTGAGTGAGGTCAGGATTTTATGCAGAGGAGAAAAGGTGAGTTTTGAGAGCGGACTTGAAGGAGACAAAAGTAGGTTGCTGACGGACTGAGAGAGGAAGTTTGTTCCAGGAGAGCGGACCAGAAACAGAGAAGGCTCGTGGACCATAGGTATTGAGCTTAGTACGTGGAAAGCGAAAAGTCAGAGGATCGGAGGCAGAGCGGAGGGTACGTGAGGGAACATAGATCTCAAGTAGGCTTGACAGGTAATCGGGGGCTACGTTATTGAGGCTTTTGTAGCACATGGTGTCTAGTTTGTACTGTATGCGCTTTGATACAGGGAGCCAGTGAAGTTGTGCCAGGAGAGGAGATATGTGGTCAGCTTTTTTCTTTTTGAGTACAAGGTGTGCAGCATTGTTTTGAATGCGCTGTAGGATGTGAGTGGTGGAGGCAGGAAGACCGGACAGGAGTGAATTGCAATAGTCAATGCGAGACATTATGAAGGAGAGAACGAGTTTTGCAGTTGTTTCCACAGAGAGATACTTCCTGATCAGGCTTATACGATGGAGTGATAGTAGCAAGATCTGGCAGTTTGAGAAACAAAGTTGTTCATGGAGAGGGTAGAGTCAATGCAGACACTAAGGTTTTTAGCTGAATCAGAAATTGGGACTGATGTGTTACATAATGGGGAGAGAAAGAGGAGGCAGCTGAGAAAGTTTCTGACGGGTGCCAATGAGGATAGCTTCTGCCTTGTCATCATTTAGCTGAAGTTTGTTGTATGTCATCCAATTTTTAATGTCCGAGTAACACTCAGTGATGCGAGTCAGGAGGCGCTGTATATTGTCAGGTGAGTCACTGTCTTGAAGTTGGGTGTCATCAGCATAGAAGTGGTGTTTTATAGAGTGGGAGTTGATGATGGTGGACAGGGGGGAGGTGTAAAGAGTGAAAAGAACAGGGCCAAGGACAGATCCTTGTGGAACACCACAGATAGGTATGCAGGTTGAGAATAAGTGCCATTGATGAGAACAGTTTGTTTTCTGTTTGATAGATATGAAGTGAACCAGGAGAGAGCAATGTCAGAGATGCCAAAAGTATGATGAAGTCTAGAAAGGAGAATACCATGATCAATGGTATCAAAGGCTGCAGACAGATCAAGGAGTGTGAGGAGAGAGACTTTGCCAGTATCAGTTGCAAGGAGGAGATTGTTGAGAATGTGTAGCAAGGCAGTTTCAGTGCTATGGCACTGGCAGTAGGCTGACTGGAAAGGATTGAGGAGATTGTTGGCAGACAGGTGAGAGTTCAGTTGGTTGAGGACAACGTTTTCAAGCAGTTTTGACAAGTAAGAGAGATTAGAGATAGGCCGGTAATTTTTCAGTTCATTTGGGTCTAAATTGTATTTCTTGAGGAGAGGATGAACAATAGCAGACTTGAAAGAATCTGGGACAGTTCCAGTTTGGAGAGAAGTGTTGATGATGTCAGTGATGAATGGGAGGAGCGTAGGGAGACAGTCAGAGTAGAGAGAACCTGGAAGAGGATCCAGTTCACAGGTTTTGAACGACATGGATCTGATTGTGTTGAGAATTTCTTCTTGTGAGACTGGGGTAAAAGTAGTAAGAGGTGTGCCAGAGAAGGAAGGGTCAGGTGGGCATGGTTGACAGGGTGTCCTATCAAGCCTGTCACGAAGAGTTTGTATTTTGGTGGTGAAATACTTGGAGAATACAGATGGGAGTTCTTCATTTGTGTGTTTTGTTGGGAGAGGTAAATCTTTTCGTGTGCCAAGGAGATGATTCATGGTTGTAAAGAGTTCTTTTGAAGAAGAGGCATTCAGGATTTTGGTTTGGAAATAGCTTGTTTTTGCAGATGCAATGAGAGTGGATACTTTTGTTTTAGAGGCTTGGAAAAGTTGCCTATGTACAGTGAGTTTGGATTTGCGCCAGCGGTGCTCTGCTCTGCGGCGGGCACGTTTTGCACAGGCAATCTCATGAGTGAGCCAGGGGATAGGGGGGGCGGTCAGGTAAAAGACGGGTTGTGGCTGGAGCATGAGTGTCCAGAAGATGGTGGAGAGTAGTATAGAATTCATCGGCAAGGTTATGTGACTTTTCAGAAAGGAGACGGAAGGCAGGAGACGGAAGGCATCAGATGAAAATGTGGAGAGGTCGATAGATTTGAGATTGCGTCGAGTCACTGTGCGCATGGTACGGGAAGGAGGAGGAATGTCAAGAGAACAGAGAATTGCAGAGTGGTCAGATGGAAGGGCTGAAGTTAGACGGGTAGAAAGAACTAAGCAGTTGTCAGTAGCTGAATTGTGGTGATCACGAGAAATGATCCAGTCAAGAATGTGACCTTTTTGATGGGTTAAACGAGGGTTAACTTGTGAAGGGGACACTACAGCTCCAATGCACTCACTAACCTTGGGGTTCTGCGACCAGAGAGCCAAGACCAGGTTGCGTATGGCCAGGTACATATAGGGCTGGTACTCCGCCACCAGGGGGAAGGCGGCGATCTCGTCCTTACCCATCATGTCTGGGTTGACCATGTAGGCCAGCACCCGACCCTCGGACAACAGGAAGGGGCTGATGTACTCACTGCAGGGAAACACTGCAAACACAGCATTTCTCCCCGTTAGTGACATAAAGTGACGTAATGTGACATAAAGTGACATAAAGTGGCAGAAGGTGACATGAGTTGACATAAAGTGGCATAAGTTGACATAATGTGACAAAGTGACACAAGTTGACATAAAGTGACATAAGTCGACATAACGTGACATAAGTCGACATAAAGTGACACACAAACACATCACCAGACAAACATACCACCAGACAGACAGACAGACATACAAACATACCACCAGACAGACAGACTCACAAACACATCACCAGACAGACAGACACACAAACACATCACCAGACAAACAGACACACAAACACATCACCAGACAAACATACCACCAGACAGACAGACAGACATACAAACATACCACCAGACAGACAGACTCACAAACACATCACCAGACAGACAGACATGCAAACATATCACCAGACAAACAGACTCACAAACACATCACCAGACAGACAAACATACCACCAGACAGACAGACATGCAAACACATCACCAGACAAACAGACTCACAAACACATCACCAGACTCACAAACACATCACCAGACAGACAAACATACCACCAGACAGACAGACACACAAACATATACCACCAGACAAACAGACTCACAAACACATCACCAGACAGACAAACATACCACCAGACAGACAGACATGCAAACACATCACCAGACAAACAGACTCACAAACACATCACCACACAAACACATCACCAGACAAACAGACTCACAAACACATCACCAGACAGACAAACATACCACCAGACAGACAGACATGCAAACACATCACCAGACAAACAGACACACAAACACATCACCACACAAACACATCACCAGACAGACATACCACCAGACAGACAGACAGACAAACATACCACCAGACAGACAGACATACAAACATACCACCAGACAAACAGACACATCACCAGACAGACAGACTCACCAGTAGGCTTGTTTTTGTTCTTCTGTATGATGGGGTCTGTAGGACTGTGGCCGACCCCATCAGGGTAGTAACCTAGCAACATGAGAGCAGCCGGGGAGTCTTTGAGATACGGGGGTACTGTCGTCTGTCGCAGCCACACGTCTTCCTCCACGTAGGCCACCCTCTGGTGACAAAAATAATTATGATAAATAAATAAGTAAATAAACAAATAAATAAATGGATGAAAATAAAATGAAAACAAAAATTGAAAAGAATTAAATAGATAAATAAATAAATAAATAAACAAATAAATACATAAATGGACGAAAATAAAATAAAAACATAAACTGAACAGAACTGAATAGATAAATAAATAAATAAACAAATAAATAAAAACAAATAAATAAATAAATAAATAAATAAATAAATAGAATAAATAAATAAATAAATAAAGAAATAAAGAAAGAAATAAATAAATAAATATCATGTGAACTGTGTGTGTGTTGGCTACAAACAAACAAATGAGTGGACAGGAATTGTTTTACACATCTCCCAAAAGACTTTGACTATTGAATTTTTACTTCATGATTTTCAAGTTAGTTAATGATGATAGATTAAATTAAAAAAAAAACTTCCAACAGTGTATGCGATCAATGTTTCTCTATCACCTACTTTCATATATACATACACACGATATACATTCATGCATACACACTATGTGTCACCCTGTCTTACACCACAGACATTAAAAACACACCAGGGCTTAAAACTGGAGGAGGAAAAAAACATTGAAAGTAGGGGGGTCCGGGGGCATGCTCCCCTGGGAAAAATTTTTAAAAACCAAGTGTAAATCTATGCCATTTCGCGCTTTCTGGACATAATTTCAAGAGATATTTAGTACATAAAAATTGCTGTGAACACATAATTATTACAGGAAGATATATTTGGGAAAAGGGGAGAAGGGGTTAAAAACATAATAATAAAATGAACACTCATCCTTTAAGATCCAAAACAAGTTTGATTGCCCGCGCCCAAGCAAACACAAACCAGAAGAACAAGAAAACCAATGTAAGCGCGTATCCAACGAGACAAACAAAACAAGCGCAAATTTTCGGCCAACTAGCCTTTGTCAAGCGTGAACGCATGGTCACAGACAGATCACAGACACCAAACAATGGATAATAAAAACGGGACTAAAAACTTCCCTGCCGCCTCGTCCAGTGGGTAAGAAATGGAATCCTTTAACTTGAGTGTTTTACAGTTGTTCACCAACTGTAGTCTTTGGATGAAATCTCACTTCTTGGGTTGCTCAATAAGTTTCACTTTTCAGGTTTAAATGATCACAGAATATCAAGTTTGAAGTTGGAGCACACAAAGTCAGTAATTGCATCAAACACTTTTAAAGTTCAGTCTCATATAACAGAGATCAACTTTTTTTGTTTTTTTTGTTTTTTGGACAAACCGAAATCGCGGAATTCCGCCCAGACGCGGAACATTTTAAGCCCTGACACACAGTTTCTAAAGTTTGTCATAGTTGCATACACTTTAGTATTTTTTGTTCATAAAACAAGTCTTCAATAACAGGTTTTTTCTAAGTCTTACACTGGTTCTAAAACTGAAGAATAATGTTGGAAATGACTCACCTCATCTTCTGGATTGGAACAGGCATCTTTTTGGTTTGATTTCTGAAACAAACAAACACATCATTTCATTCATCATCATCATCATCATCATCATCATCAGGTGCCTTGCCGCATGGCGTTGGCGATTATGGACTTCCATCTGCCTCTATCTTTTGTTGCCTTTAGCATCTCTTCCACCTTCCCTGTCTTCAGCCACTCTGTAAGTCCGTCTAGTATCTTCTCCCTGGGTCTACACGGTGCTCTCCTTCCCTCCAGCTTTCCCGTTGTGATCAGGTGTTCCAATTCCCCTTTCCTCATAAAATGGCCTATCATCTCATTACTAAAAAAAAAAAAAAAAAAGTAAGAAAACTGTTTCCTTGCTGGTGGCCAGGGTGCAGGAGCCAAAGGGTTAAAAAAAAATCACATCTCAAGAACAGAATCTCAATTTTAATGAAAATTCACATTTTTCTGCACACCGTACACCTGAACAGATGATGCAAGGATACTTCTGTGAGTATTCCTCACATAACTTCTGTACTGGTTTCTGCTTTTTCATCCAAAGAAATATTTCATCAGTTTGTTGTTTCTGGTCCACAGTGATTCTTGTTGTCTATTCACACTGACGTGGTGAAGTTTTCAACTGATTAACTCAATCAAGTCGCAGTCTTCAGGGTCATTCTGCCCCCTCAATTCGGAGGATTTTTAGCACATTTTAAAAAATATAGAAAAACAACCAAATAAAGTAGACAAACAAAGTAAAGTGATACAGAAAGACCAGGATTAGATCTTTACAAATAATCTTACTTTATTTATGGTATTCCATGTATTTGTAAATGATGAGGTATCCAAATAGGTATCCAAAGGGGGGTAATTTTTTTTTTTTTTTGGTTGATTGATATGAACACACACTGTGAAACAGTTTTAGATGAAGTCCAGAACATAATTTCCATGCCATGGATGTTTCAAATCACAAGACTACTGGTAGTAGTCACTTTTTGCATACAGTTGCTCCAGAGCACAAAATATTTACAAAATTGTGAGGTTCGACTTGTTTTCCTTGACGCCATTTGCGAAATTCGCATGTCGCGGGTAGCGCTGAAAAAAGGCTACTGTTGTCTTTGTTTCACATTGCCACAAACGGTCTAAGGTAAATAACTGCTGTAAACATACCCTAGTTTCGGTTCCCAGTGATTTTCCCCTATAACTGACACTTCTGACGTAAAAAAAATACAAACGAATGTCCGCTGTCGATAAATTGACGTCACGTCTCCAAGCAGTAAACGAAAGTGACGGAGATTTTCTTCCGGCATGAAGCGATTGAGTTAACCATGCTTTACAATGGCACCACCTTTGGTTACAAGTGCTATTCTGGCTGGCCCATACTAAATTAGCCAAAACCAAGGCAAAAAGGACAAGACATTTGATTAGTCAGAATGAGAATTAGACCAGTTCTAGTGTTAAAAACCCATAAGCAAATGTTTTCAATTTACATGCCAGATGCCAG
The DNA here is from genome assembly GCA_030674185.1 of Monoplex corrugatus. NCBI lineage: Eukaryota > Metazoa > Mollusca > Gastropoda > Littorinimorpha > Ranellidae > Monoplex > Monoplex corrugatus. Next base: position 2,463 of record JAPXFY010001306.1, on the reverse strand, counting down.
TATTGTGGTTGACATTTCAAGCATGCGTGTACACACACATGTACACCTATCCTTGATTTTTTTCTTCTCGGCTTAATAACTTGAACCAGAAAAAAACACAAAAAGAGAATAACAGTGCATATTTAATCGTCTTGATGTATTAAATATGCGTTTTTATTCTCTTTTCGTGTTTTTTCTGGTTCCTGTTTGTTTGAACGTGGGCAGTCACACTTGTTTTAGACGTGAGGTCTGGTTTAGCATGCTACAATGAAAGTGTACCACTTGACAAGTCTGCACACGCGCGCACACACACGCGCGTGCACACACACACACACACACACAGACACACATATGTACACATGCATACACACACACTCACACACACACACACACACACACACATATTAACACAGACACACACTTACACACACAACACACACACGCACACACTCACTCACTCACTTACACACACACACACATGCGCACGCACGCATGCACACACACACACGCACACACTCACTCACACACACACACACACACACACACACACACACACACACACACACACACACACACACAATGTACACACACACACATGTACACACACACACACACACACACATGTACACACACACACATGTACACACACACACATGTACACAAACACACACAAACACACATGTACACACACACACACACACACATACACACACACACACACACACACAATGTACACACACACACACACACACACAGAAACACCAGCAGACACATGTACACACACACACACACACACACACAGAAACACCAGCAGACACATGTACACACACACACACACACTACACACACACATACACACACACATACACACAAACAGAAACACCAGCAGACACAAAGTCATCACATTACGATCTCATCGCTAAGCCATCATAAGGGGATTTACTCACCTTCGTTCCGCCAGCGGTCATCCCACACACATATTTCTCGATAATATTCGGCCTGAGAGAGACATCTTTGGACAGCTGGCGCCACTTTTTACAGCCACCCTGGGTGCATTGTACCCAGTACGGTACCAGAGTGTCACACATAAATTTCTTTAAATTGGATTCTGACTTGCCGTACAACGACCATTCTCTCTTCCACTCTTGGAATAATGAGTGGCCGTGCTTGTGGCTGCAACACACACAAATGCATGTATGTATGTCTATATATATATATATCAATATATCATTCTGTCTACAGTCCTTCTATAGTGTGTGTGTGTGTGTGTGTGTGGTTTTTGTGTGTGTGTGGTGTGTGTGTGTGTGTGTGTTTGTGTGTGTGTGGTGTGTGTGTGTGTGTGTGTGTTGTGGGTGTGTGTGTGTGTGTGGGTGTGTGTTTGTGTGTGTGGTGTGCGTGTGTGTGTGTGTGTGTGTGTGTGTGTGTGTGTGTGTGTGTGTGTGTGTGTGTGTGTGTGTGTGTGTGTGTGTGTGTTGTGTGTGTGTGTGTGTGTGTGGTGTGTGTGTGTGTGTGTGTGTGTGTGTGTATGTGTGTGCTGTGTGTGTATGTGTGTGTGTGTGTGTGTGTGTGTTGTGTGTGTGTGTGTGTGTGTGTGTGTGTGTGTGTGTGTGTGTGTGTGTGGTGTGTGTGTATGTGTGTGTGTGTGTTGTGCATGTGTGTGTGTGTGGTGTGTGTGTGATGTGTGTGTGATGTGTATGTGGTGTGTGTGTGTTGTGTGTGTGTGTGATGTGTATGTGGTGTGTGTGTATGCATGTGTGTGTGTAGTGTGGTGTGTGTGTATGTGTGTGTGTGTGTGTGTATGCATGTGTGTGTATGTGGTGTGATGTTGTGTGTGTGTGTGGTGTGTGTGGTTGGTGTGCATTGTATGTGTGTGTGTATGTGTGTGTGTGTGTGTGTGTGTGCGTCGTGCGTGTGTGTGTGTGTGCAGCAATACTTTCATTTTTACTATCGCCAGCGCTAAAACAGGCTTAAATTACCTAAAAGTGTTTCCACATATATCTCATATCCCTAGAGCCAAAGACACATGTACCCAATTATCAATCCTAAAAGAAAGTATGTTAGATTTTATCCAACGCACACAGGTGAATGGACCAGCAAGGCAGAAAACGATAGGAAGAGATGACATAAAGCAAAGGAGGAAGAAAGAAAGAGAGTGACAGAGAAGAGGAGATTTCTAGCTCAGAATTTCCAGAAGGTGGGGATACTATTTACACTGAAAGAAGTCCCCAACATCCCCACGGAGGGTCCAGAAGGTAGGGATACTATCTATACTGAAAGAGCCCCCAGCATCCCCACCGGGGGTCATGCTGACCTGGAAGATCAGAAAAATCTCCACGAATCCTTTTACCCATGAAGGGGTCATAACTTGCACGCCGTTGCTATGAACGTTTGCAAGCCGATCACGGATGCGTTGCTCCTTTCGGGGTTTTTTGTTTTGTTTTTTGTTTTTTTTGGTGTTTTTGTGTGTTTTTTTTTTTGACAAAC
>JAPXFY010001305.1:35000-38069 GCA_030674185.1 Monoplex corrugatus | reverse complement strand
GACAGATGGGGAGAGTACATTAAAGACGTTTTTGAAGATGACAGAAACGAACACATTATAAGAAAGAACGTTGAAGGAACACCCATAATGAAAGATTTATGTTAGAGCAGCCCTGAAAAAGATGAAACCAGGAAAAACCCCAGGACTAGACAACCGTACAACAGAGATGATTGAAGCCCTGGAGGAATTTGGTATTGAAAAAATAATAGTCCTCCTAAATAGTATTTACGACACTGGAAAAATCGCCAAAGATATGTCAAAATCAATTTTCATTGCGCTTCCAAAGAAGACAGGGGCTATAGAATGCGAACTCCATCGCACAATCAGTTTAATGAGTCATGTAACAAAAATCCTGTTAAGAATAATCATGATGAGGACACGGAATAGAATCAAAAGAGAAATAGCAGAAGAACAGAGTGGATTTTGCGAAGGGAAATGAACTATTAACCCCATATACATCCTAAGAACTATCATAAAGAGGTCAATTGAGATGAATAAGGATTTGTATTTATGCTTTGTTGACTATACCAACGCTTTCGATCGGGTAAGACATGAAGAAATGATCAACCAGCTAGAAAGACTCAATATTGATGGATGAGCTCTTTCCAAAACATCAAAAGAGGAGTCAGACAGCGAAGTGTTTTGTCACCAGATCTGTTTTCACTTTACAGCGAAAACATCATGAGAAACCTAGAAGAAGACCCTGGATTAAAGGTTGGGGGGAAAATGATAAACAACATTCGGTACACAGATGACACCGTGCTAATTGCAGAAAATGAAAGGGACCCACAAAACCTTGTGAATATACTAGAAATAGAAAACAAGGGTAAGGGGTTGGAACTAAATAGCAGGAAGATTGAAATCATGGTGATCAGTAAAAATCATGAAATCCCCTTACGCAAAATAACAGCAAACGGTACAACCTTGAGAGAGGTTGATAAGTTTAAATACCTGGAAACGATCATTTCACTAGACGGCAGATGCACATCAGAAATGGCCGGTAGAATCGGTCAAGCCAAAACAGCATTCAAGATGAAAATTATTCTTACCAACAAATGCCTACCAATTAACATCAGGAAGAGAGTTCTTGAATGTTATATAGAACCACTACTGTTATACGGTTGTGAGGCGTGGACAGTCAACAAGCAAAGCCAGAACAAGATTGAGGCAGCTGAGATGTAGTTTCTAAGAAGAATGTTGAGAGTTCCATGGACAGCAAAGAAAAAAAAACCGAGACAGTCTTGAAGGAGGCAGACACAAGTAGATCATTTATAAGGAAGATTAGGGAAAGACAGGCAACGTTTTTAGTCCATTTTATGAAGAAAGGAGAATTGGAGCACGTGGTCACCACGGGAAAGCTAGAGGGAAAGAGAGCACAAGGTAGACCCAAAATCGTTCATTGAGTTTTAAGTCTAATACCAGCACCCCACATTAGGTGATGTAGCCAGCGGTGACAACCATCGTGGGGAAGTTTGGGGGATGGGGATGATGAATGAAAGTGGAGGATGAGATGTTGATCTGAAATAGCTTCCAAACCACGTGTCAGCTTATATTCCCCTGTAGTCCCGTGATCACTTTCTGTTGTCAGATCTTTTTGTGTCAGACTGTTTTCTAGAAATACACAAAAATGGAATCAGAGTACAGCAATACAGGAGAGACACACACATTTTCAGCCAACTCGTCTTTGTCAAATGTAAACTAAAGACGACAAATTCAAATACATAGAAACTTAGTGGGGAAAAAAAGGTAGGCGGCATTCCTGGTGTAGTTTTTGAGCAGGAGAATATGGCAACACAATGTTCTGCTTGTTGTCACAATTGAAAGTGGTACAAGGATACTGTGAAGGCTAAATTTAGCAACCGTGGCACTGATGCCACCAACTGAAAAAAAACATTGCCTGCAACAATGTAAGCGGGCAGCAACAGTACCGGGAACAAATGAGGGAACAGCGGAAACAGACACCAGAGTCCCAAGACATTTTTCCTATGCAGCACCGGCATAAAGACGTGTGCCCCCAGGATCTGCCTGCTATCCCACATGAAGACTCATTCCAAGCAATGAAGAACCAATACGCCTACTGTCCCACATGAAGACCCATTCCAAGCAATGAAGAACCAATACGCCTACTGCCCCACATGAAGACCCATTCCAAGCAATGAAGAACCAATACGCTTACTTTCCCACATGAAGACCTATTCCAGTCATAAAGGACCAATCGCCTACTTTCCCACATGAAGACCTATTCCAATCATAAAGGACCAATACGCCTACTGTCCCACATGAAGACCCATTCCCAAGCATGAAGGACCAATAGGCCTACTTATCCTTGGATTGACGGGACATGACGTCATTCACGTCATTGGTGGATCTGCTAGTCAATTATGACGTCATTATTTAGTGTTGTATCGTGACAATGATGCTAAAGTTAATACGATGATGACGTCATAGTTTGACAAACACGATGATGACTTTTGATGACGCCAGTGACAAAAATCTCAACAACAAACGTGGATTCATGTATATCACATCATGATCAGAATAATTCCATTTATATAGCATATCTTTACAAAACAAAACAAAAACTGGAGCGAAGAGTTGCCTTGTCGGTATATTAATGCTATGCAAACACAGTCGGATGTCATAACCATACATCAGAGCATCAAAAATAACAACAGATGTGTTTTTCATGTTCAGTTATATCCCCTCCTGTGTTCCCCCTCCCAGTTTGTGTGTGCTTTTTTCTCTGTGGGTTTGGTTATTGTTGGGTAATTGCTTTGGTGAATGATGTAGGTGTGCGCATTGGTTTGATTCTGGAATTAAAATGTGGTGCCTTAAAAACGTTGTTCTTATTATTATAGCATGTTATTGTATATGTACAAACACACACATAAAATTGCACACACATACAATCACACACGCACGCACGTACGCACGCATGCACGCACACACAGACAAACATACATTTATACACATGCAAGCAAAACACACGCATATATATATATATATATATATATATATATATATATATATATATGTATATATATATATATATATATATATAATATATAT
>JAPXFY010001305.1:20000-32500 GCA_030674185.1 Monoplex corrugatus | reverse complement strand
CGCGTACTGCTCATGTCTCAGTGGTGTTAATCGCGTACTGCTCATGTCTCAGTGGTGTTAATCGCGTACTGCTCATGTCTCAGTGGTGTTAATCGCGTACTGCTCATGTCTCAGTGGTGTTAATCGCGTACTGCTCATGTCTCAGTGGTGTTAATCGCGTACTGCTCATGTCTCAGTGGTGTTAATCGCGTACTGCTCATGTCTCAGTGGTGTTAATCGCGTACTGCTCATGTCTCAGTGGTGTTAATCGCGTACTGCTCATGTCTCAGTGGTGTTAATCGCGTACTGCTCATGTCTCAGTGGTGTTAATCGCGTACTGCTCATGTCTCAGTGGTGTTAATCGCGTACTGCTCATGTCTCAGTGGTGTTAATCGCGTACTGCTCATGTCTCAGTGTGTTAATCGCGTACTGCTCATGTCTCAGTGGTGTTAATCGCGTACTGCTCATGTCTCAGTGGTGTTAATCGCGTACTGCTCATGTCTCAGTGGTGTTAATCGCGTACTGCTCATGTCCAGTGTGTATCGCGTACTGCTCATGTCTCAGTGTGTTAATCGCGTACTGCTCATGTCTCAGTGGTGTTAATCGCGTACTGCTCATGTCTCAGTGGTGTTAATCGCGTACTGCTCATGTCTCAGTGGTGTTAATCGCGTACTGCTCATGTCTCAGTGGTGTTAATCGCGTACTGCTCATGTCTCAGTGGTGTTAATCGCGTACTGCTCATGTCTCAGTGGTGTTAATCGCGTACTGCTCATGTCCGTTTCACAAGTTACCACGGACCCCAAGTTCATTCAGTCGAATTCCACGTTTCTGGAAGCCCACACGAACAAAAAACTGACAAGCCTGATTAGGGCCACCTTCCAAAGAAGATCCTGCATTACAGTAGAGGTTATTTGAGTGGAGTCGTACAATGTCTGTTTTGATCCAGCTAATTCAGGACACTGTCTGTTGTGACCCAGCTAATTCAGGACACTGCCTGTTGTGACCCAGCTAATTCAGGACATTGTTGTGACCCAGCTAATTCAGGACACTGCCTGTTCTGACCCAGCTAATTCAGGACACTGCCTGTTGTGACCCAGCTAATTCAGGACACTGTTGTGACCCAGCTAATTCAGGACACTGCCTGTCATGACCCAGCTAATTCAGGACACTGCCTGTTGTGACCCAGCTAATTCAGGACACTGTCTGTTGTGACCCAGCTAATTCAGGACACTGCCTGTTGTGACCCAGCTAATTCAGGACACTGTTGTGACCCAGCTAATTCAGGACACTGTTGTGACCCAGCTAATTCAGGACATTGTTGTGACCCAGCTAATTCAGGACACTGCCTGTTGTGACCCAGCTAATTCAGGACACTGTTGTGACCCAGCTAATTCAGGACACTGTTGAAACCCAGCTAATTCAAGACACTGTCTGTTGTGACCCAGCTAATTCAGGACACTGCCTGTTGTGACCCAGCTAATTCAGGACACTGCCTGTTGTGACCCAGCTAATTCAGTACACTGCCTGCTGTGACCCAGCTAATTCAGGACACTGCCTGTTCTGACCCAGCTAATTCAGGACACTGACTGTTATGACCCTGCTAATTCAGGACAATGTTGTGACCCAGCTAATTCAGGACAAGCTAATTCAGGACACTGTCTGCCTGTTTTGACCCAGCTAATTCAGGACACTGACTGTTGTGACCCAGCTAATTCAGGACAATGTTGTGACCTAGCTAATTCAGGACAAGCTAATTCAGGACACTGTCTGCCTGTTGCGACCCAGCTAATTCAGGACACTGACTGTTGTGACCCAGCTAATTCAGAACAATTTTGTGATCCAGCTAATTCAGTACAGAGTCTGTTGTAACCCAGCTCATTCAGGACACTGATGTGACCCAGCTAATACAGGACACTGTCTGCCTGTTGTGACCCAGCTAATTCAGGACACTGTTGTGATACAGCTAATTCAGGACACTACCTGTAGTGATCCAGCTAATTCAGGACACTGTTGTGATACAGCTAATTCAGGACACTGCCTGTTGTGACCCAACTAATTCAGGACACTGTTGTGATACAGCTAATTCAGGACATTGTTGTGACCCAGCTAATTCTGGACACTGTCTGTTGTGACCCAGCTAATTCTGGACACTGTCTGTTGTGACCCAGCTAATTCAGGACATTGTTGTGACCCAGCTAATTCAGGACACTGCCTGTTGTGACCCAGCTAATTCAGGACACTGCCTGTTGTGACCCAGCTAATTCAGGACACTGTCTGTTGTAACCCAGCTAATTCAGGACACTGTATGTTGTGACCCAGCTAATTCAGGACACTGTCTGTTGTGACCCAGCTAATTCAGGACACTGTCTGTTGTGACCCAGCTAATTCAGGACACTGTTGTGACCCAGCTAATTCAGGACACTGTCTGTTGTGATCCAATTCATTCAGGACACTGTATGTTGTAACCCAGCTAATTCAGGACATTGCCTGTTGTGACCCAGCTAATTCAGGACACTGTCTGTTGTGACCCAGCTAATTCAGGACACTGTTGTGAACCAGCTAATTCAGGACACTGTTGTGACCCAGCTAATTCAGGACACTGCCTGTTGTGACCCAGCTAATTCAGGACACTGTTGTGTACCCAGCTAGTTCAGGACACTGTTGTGACCCAGCTAATTCAGGACAGTGTCTGTTGTGACCCAGTTCATTCTGGACACTGTCTGTTGTGACCCAGCTAATTCAGGACACTGTTGTAACCCAGCTAATTCAGGACACTGTTGTGACCCAGCTAATTCAGGACAGTGTCTGTTGTGACCCAGTTGATTCTGGACACTGCTTGTTGTGACCCAGCTAATTCAGGACACTGACTGTTCTGATCCAGCTAATTCAGGACACTGTTGTGACCCAGCTAATTCAGGACAATGTTGTGACCCAGCTAATTCAGGACAGTGTCTGTTGTGACCCAGTTCATTCTGGACACTGCCTGTTGTGACCCAGCTAATTCAGGACACTGTTGTGACCCAGCTAATTCAGGACATTGTTGTGACCCACCTAATTCAGGACACTGTTGTGATCCAGCTAATTCAGGATAGTGTCTGTTGTAACCCAGCTAATTCAGAACACTGCCTGTTGTGACCCAGCTAATTCAGGACACTGTTGTGACCCAGCTAATTCAGGACAGTGTCTGTTATGATCCAGCTAATTCAGGACACTGTTGTGACCCAGCTAATTCAGGACACTGCCTGTTGTGACCCAGCTAATTCAGGACACTGTCTGTTGTGACCCAGTTAATTCTGGACACTGTTGTGACCCAGATAATTCAGGACACTGTTGTGACCCAGCTAATTCAGGATAATGTTGTGACCCAGCTAATGCAGGACACTGTTATGACCCAGCTAATTCAGGACACTGTTGTGACCCAGCTAATTCAGGACACTGTTGTGACCCAGCTAATTAAGGACACTGTTGTGACCCATCTAATTCAGGACACTGTTTTGACTCAGCTAATTCAGGACAATGTCTGCTGTGATCCAGACCAAGTGAGAAATCCCCTGGTGAGGAGACCACCACCATTGTCCTGAATCAGCTGGGTCACAACAATGTCCTGAATTAGCTGGGTCACAACAGGCAGTGTCCTGAATTAGCTGGGTCACAGCAGGCAGTGTCCTGAATCAGCTGGGTCACAACAGGCAGTGTCCTGAATTAGCTGGGTCACAACAGGCAGTGTCCTGAATTAGCTGGGTCACAACAGGCAGTGTCCTGAATTAGCTGGGTCACAACAGACAGTGTCCTGAATTAGCTGGGTCACAACAGACAGTGTTCTGAATTAGCTGGGTCACAACAGGCAGTGTACTGAATTAGCTGGGTCACAACAGGCAGTGTCCTGATTTAGCTGGGTCACAAAAATGTCCTGAATAAGCTGGGTCACAACAGTGTCCTGAATTAGCTGGGTCACAACAGACAGTGTCCTGAATTAGCTGGGTCACAACAGACACTGTCCTGAATTAGCTGGGTTACAACAGACAGTGTCCTGAATTAGCTGGGTCACAACAGGCAGTGTCCTGAATTAGCTGGGTCACAACAATGTCCTGAATTAGCTGGGTCACAACATTGTCCTGAATTAGCTGGGTCACAACAGTCAGTGTCCTGAATTAGCTGGGTCAGAACAGGCAGTGTCCTGAATTAGCTGGGTCACAACAGGCAGTGTACTGAATTAGCTGGGTCACAACAGGCAGTGTCCTGAATTAGCTGGGTCACAACAGGCAGTGTCCTGAATTAGCTGGGTCACAACAGACAGTGTCCTGAATTAGCTGGGTCACAACAGGCAGTGTCCTGAATTAGCTGGGTCACAACAGTGTCCTGAATTAGCTGGGTCACAACAGTGTCCTGAATTAGTTGGGTCACAACAGGCAGTGCCCTGAATTAGCTGGGTCACAACAGTGTCCTGAATTAGCTGGGTCACAACAGTGTCCTGAATTAGCTGGGTCACAACAGGCAGTGTCCTGAATTAGCTGGGTCACAACAGGCAGTGTCCTGAATTAGCTGGGTCACAACACTGTTCTGAATTTACGTCAGGCCTGGAAGTGATAGAGGAAACCAAAGCTGAGGTCAGCACAAAATCAGGGTACAGTGGGCCACAGAACCTGGAGCAGTTTATACGATTCTGTAATTATGGATGATTTCATGATAATGATGAAGACGATCTTGAAGGTATGGAGTCCCATCGAGGATTGAGACTGCATGGCGTAGCTGAAGAGAAAGCAATTCCTCTGTAGGGAAAGTGACTTCCCTTGGAGCAAAACCGGTTCACGTTTGAATGAGAGAGTGACTTCCCCTGCCCCGTTATACCACGTCTTCACAAGATGGCGAAACGCCAATACGGCATTTAAACCATCAACACCGTGTCGGCGGAACTCAGCAGCAAAATGAAGTGCAGATTTGTTTGTCAGATAAAGCTTCAATTTCAGCATAGAAACCAGCAAGATACTAAAAGAATTTTACCAATGAACCTTAAACAAACAGCTACATTTGTAGAGAGCAAGCTACATGTAGAATAACACTGTGTCTGGTGTATGAACAGGGATCTGTCTGATTCCTGGGGACAAGAGTGGAGGGACTTGAAGACTTCAGAATATTGTCGTAGACTTCAGAATACTTTATTGCTCAAGGATAGTAGCATCAGTTTCCATATTACCTATCTGACAGCTCTCTCTCTCTGTCTCTCTGTCTCTGTCTCTGTCTCTCTCTCTCTCTCTCTCTCTCTCTCTCTCTCTCTCTCTATCTGTGTGTGTGTGTATGTGTTTGTTTGTATGTGTATGTGTTTGTGTTTGTGTTTGTGTGTGTGTGTGTGTGTGTGTGTGTGTGTGTGTGTGTGTGTGTGTGTGTGTGTGTGTGTGTGTGTGTGTGTGTGTGTGTGTGTGACATATACACACGTACAGGAATATGCTGAGTTTTCTGAAAAAATACACTCATCTAAATTTAGAAATACTATGAGACCAAATTCTGGGTGCACAGATCTGGTTATCCTCTACTCTAATAAACATATATCCTTTATCTTGATGAACGGTTATCCTTCTCTTGATGAACGGTTATCCTTATCTTGATGAATGGTTATCCTTTATCATGATAAACAGTTATCTTTAATCCTGATAAACAGTTATTTTTATCCTGATAAACATTTACCTTTTATCCTGATAAACATTTAGCTTTAATCCTGATAAACAATTATCTTTAATCCTGATAAACAGTTATCTTTAATCTGGATAAACATTTACCTTTTATCCTGATAAACAGTTATCTTTTATCCTGATGGAAGTTACCCTTTATCCTGATGAACAGGTACCCTTTATCCTGATAAACAGTTATCTTTATCCTGATGAATAGTTATCTTTATCCTGATCAGGATTTATCCTTTATCCTGATCAAGTTATCCTGTTTTCCCGTTGGCAGGATCAACGTGAACATTCGCCATGTGTATTACTGCACGGCTGTCAGAGAAGGTGGCCATGACGTTTGGGACTTCATCTACCAGCAGTACCAATCAGAACAAGACAGCACGGAGAGGTCCCGTCTGCGCTCTGCTCTGGGTTGTTCCAAGGACCCTACCATTCTCTACACGTTAGTGTTGGTTGTCGTTGTCATCATCATCATCAAATGCCCTGCCGCATGGCGTTGGCGATCATAACCCTCCATATGTATCTGTCCCTTGTTGCCGCAAGCACATCTTCCACCCTCTCCAGCCTCAGCCACCCTGCAAGTCCGTCCAATATTTTCTCCCTGGGTGTACCCGGTGCTCTCTTTCTCTCCAGCTTTCCTGTTGTTACCGAGTGCTCTAATTCCCCTTTCCTCATAAAATGGCCTATAAAAATTGACTGTCTTTTCCTAATCTTCCCAATGAATGATCTTCTTGTGTATGCATCCATCAGGACTGTCAAGTTTGTTTTCTTTGCTGTCAATGGAACTGTCAGCATTCTTTTTAGAAACCATATTTTGGCTGCCTCAATCATGTTCTGGCTTTGCTTGTTGACTGTCCACGCCTCACATCCGTATAATATTATCGGTTCTATATAACATTAATATTAGCATTGGTTGTTGTCGTCTTTGTCATTATTGTTGTTGTTGTTGTTTCCGTCTGCGCCCCGCTCTGGATTGTTCCAAGGACCCTACCATTCTCTACACGTTAGTGTTGGTTGTTGTCTTTGTCGTTATCGTTGTTGTTGTTGTTGTTGTTGTTTGTTGGTGGTAGTGGTGTGGTCGTCATCATCATGTGCCTTGCCGCATGGCATTGGCGATCATGGTGCTGCATGTGAATCTACCTTTCATAGCTGCAAGTATATTTCCTACCCTTTCTGTCCCCACCCACTCTGCAAACTAATATCTTATCCTTACGTCTGCGTGTGCTCTTTTTCCCTCTAACCTTCCTTTTTGTGATTAGGTGCTCAAATTTCTTTTGCCTCATAAAATACTCCAAAATGTAAATTGTCTTTTCCTGATCTTCTTCATTAATGTTCTTTTTGTGTTTACTTCTTTCAAGAATGTCTCGTTTGTTTTCTTCGCTGTCAATGGACTTTTTAACATTTTCCTTAGAAACCACATTTCAGTTGCCTCAATTTTATGTCCAGACTTCGCATTTGTACAATTGTTTTCTATTTAACACTGAAGAACGTCTTCTTGATGTAAATCGATAGGAATTGGTTGGTAAGAAACTTTTCGTTTTCTTGAATGTTATTTTAGCTTGGCCAAGTCTGCTAGACGTTTATGATGTGGTGGTTGTGGTGTGGCGGTGTTGGTAGTGGTGTTTGCTTTTTTCTTCTTTTTATTTTTTTTTGGGGGGATTAGTCTCAGTTACATACAGGTACGTGGAGTACCTTTTGTTATTTTCCAGTGTTTTTCTCTCCTTTTTAAGTCCTGCACATGTCCCTCATTGGTTATATTTGCTTTAATCAGAGGAGTGTTCTGAGCTTACGGTTTTTGTGCTTTGTATCTGCTTCTATGCTAGCTGAATGGGTAGCGCAAACTGTGTTAGATTTGAGAAGTTCTACAACATGGGAGATAATTCCTACGTGACTCTCAACAGTTATGTTCTTTGATTAATATTACAAAAATTCTAATTGCTTCCCTCTTATTTCTTTGGTATTACCTATATTTGCTTTGTTTTTTTTTGTTTTGTTTTGTTTTGTTTACCCCTCTTGTCTATTTTGTCGCACATTTTTTCAATGCATTTTCAGCTTAATATATCTTTTACTCATATCTTGCCGTATGATTAGTTGTACAATATAGTTTACAGTTTTTGGAAGGTAATGGTAGTAGAGATGGTGGTGTTGGTGGTGGTAGTATGGTATGACTGTTGTTTGTTGTGTGTATATAGATAGATAGGTAGATAGATGGATAGACAGACAGACAGATAGATAGATAGATAGATAGACAGACAGACAGACAGATAGATAGATAGATAGATAGATAGACAGATAGATAGAGAGAGAGATTAGATAGATAGATTAGATAGACAGACAAGCTGACAGACAGACAGACAGACGGACAGACAAACAGATAGACAGATAGATATGTATGTGTGTGACTTTGTGTGTGTATGTGAGTCTACGTCTATATGTGTGTATGTATGTGTCTATATGTGTGTGTGTGTGTGCGTGCGTGCGTGCGTGCGTGTGTGTGTGTGTGTGCGCGTGTGTGTGTGTGCATGCATGTGTGTGTGTGTGTGTGTGTGTGTGTATCTCTATGTGTGTGTGTGTGTGTATCTGTGCGTGTGTGTGTGTGTGTATGTATCTGTATGTTTGTGAATTACCATGTAAAATTCGAGCTGTCTTTCCCAGGAAGAGTGCATCGCCGCAGATCAGCTCCTCCCTTGGATCTTTTGGCTGTATGGGTGGTGAACTTCTGTTTACCCACGGAGATAGATTTTATTACACATTTGTCAGGGACACCTCTATTGTTGCCACAGGATCTTCAATATTCCCCGAGTCATTACAAACTTGTCAGGGACAACTCCATTGTTGCCATGGGATCTTAAACACGCCCCAAGTTATTACAAATTTGTCAGGGACAACTCTATTGTTGCCATATGAATTTAAATATGCCCTGAGTCATTATAAATTATTCAGGGAAAACTCCCTTGTTGCCACCAGAACTTAAATATGCCCCAAGTTATTACAAATGTTTCAGGGACAACTCTATTGTTGCCACTTGATATTAAATATGCCCCAAGTTAATACAAATTTGTCAGGGATACCTCTGTTGTTGCCACCTGGTCCTAAATATGCCCTAAGTAATTACATATTTGTCAGGAACAACTCTATTGTTGCCACCGGAACTTAAATATGCCCAAAGTTATTACAAATTTTTCAGGGACAACTCTATTGTTGCCACCAGAACTTAAATATGCCCAAATTATTACAAATGTGTCAGGGAGAATTCCATTGTATCCACAAGATCTTAAATATGCCCAAAGTTATTACAAATTTGTCAGGGACATCTGTATTGTTGCCAACGGAACTTAGATATGCCATAAGTTATTACAAATTTATCAGGGATAACTCTATTGTTGCCACCAGAACTTAAATATGCCCTGAGTCATTAGAAAAATTTCAGGGACAACTCCACTGTTGCCAACGGAACTTAAATATGCCCTAAGTTATTACAAATGTTTCAGGGACAATTTCATCGTTGCCACAGGATCTTAAATACGCCCTAAGTTAATACAAATCTGTCAGGGACATCTGTATTGTTGCCACCAGAACTTAAATATGCCCATAGTTATTACAAATCTGTCATGGACAATTCTATTGTTGCCACAATATCATGAATATGCCCTAAGTTATTACACACTTGTCAGGGATACCTCTATTGTTGCCACAATATCTTAAATATGCCCTAAGTTATTACAAATTTTCAGGGACACTTCTATTGTTGCCACATGATCCTAAATATGCCCTAAGTGAGTGTACTGCATGGGTCATTGTTTTCTCGTCTTGTCTGATAGACTGCCACATAGCTCAGACCACCACTTAGGTTGTAACAGAAAGGGGGAAGAGGATGGGGGATGGGTGGGGGGAGCTGGGGTGAAAAAGAAAACCCTAGAATCTATGATTCTCATGTCCTAGAAGGTATTCAACGACAAGGTCACACAGTTTGACGAGCTTAATGTCTCCATGGTGCCCCGTTTCATGTTTCACAATTCAATGTTTAACACGCACACGCTGGGGAAAAACTACATAATTACCATTCGTGACGTCACTCATGATGTCATCTATTTATATGACGTCACTGCAGGTTCCTGGACATGTGTCTGTATGACGACGACGTGCCGAGGTCAGAGACGTCAATCTGCGTGTCCTCTGTGGCCAGTAACCGTTACGGACGTGACGTTGCGCTCAACTTCGTCATGGAGCACTTCCCTGCACTGCTGAGCAGGTAGCTGTGGCGAGTTGTCAGTGTGCATGAGTGGTTGGTGCTGGTGTGTATGGTACAAGTAGTGAAAATGGACATAACTCACCACAGTAGATAGTGTGAGGCACTGAGCAGGACAAAAGTCACCACAGTAGGTAGTGTGAGGCACGGAGCAGGACAAAACTCACCACAGTAGGTAGTGTGAGGTACAGAGCAGGACAAAACTCACCACAGTAGGTAGTGTGAGGTACAGAGCAGGACAAAACTCACCACAGTAGGTAGTATGAAGCATGGAGCAGGACAAAACTCACCACAGTAGGTAGTGTGAGGCACGGAGCAGGACAAAACTCACCACATTAGGTAGTGTGAGGTACGGAGCAGGACAAAACTCACCACAGTAGGTAGTATGAAGCATGGAGCAGGACAAAACTCACCACAGTAGGTAGTGTGAGGCACAGAGCAGGACAAAACTCACCACAGTAGTAGTATGAAGCACGGAGCAGGACAAAACTCACCACAGTAAGTAGTGTGAGGCACGGAGCAGGACAAAACTCACCACATTAGGTAGTGTGAGGCACGTAGCAGGACAAAACTCACCACAGTAGGTAGTGTGAGGCACGGAGCAGGACAAAACTCACCACAGTAGGTAGTGTGAGGTACAGAGCAGGACATAACTCACCACAGTAGGTAGTGTGAGGCACGAGCAGGACAAAACTCACCACAGTAGGTAGTGTGAGGCACGGAGCAGGACAAAACTCACCACAGTAGGTAGTGTGAGGCACAGAGCAGTCCCATCCCTTCAGGAAATGTCAAGCACGCAATTAAATCAAAACACTGACACTCAGAAAAGCGTTTGGTTCCTCAGGGACTGATTGTGAAGTATTTTAAAAAGCAGCACAGAACAGGATGTATATTCATAGTGTGGTAAGTGTGGGGTGGTCAGGATGCTGGATAAACTGGAGAGAAGAGAGTACAGGTGGTGTCAGAAGTCTGTGACAAAGGAGACCCAGAGAAGGTAGCGATGGTGGTAGTCTTGCTTTATTTGGCCCTCTCCATGACCAGACCAGACGAGGAACATTCAGTTTATTCCAATTGTGTTTCTATTCAGTTTTCTGTCACTAACTCAGTGTAACCCAGTGGTGTTTCTGTTCAGTTTTCTGTCACTAACTCAGTGTAAACCAGTGGTGTTTCTGTTCAGTTTTCTGTCACTAACTCAGTGTAAACCAGTGGTGTTTCTGTTCAGCTGTCTCTGTCACTAACTCAGTGTAAACCAGTGGTGTTTCTGTTCAGTTTTCTGTCACTAACTCAGTGTAAACCAGTTGTGTTTCTATTCAGTTTTTTGTCACTAACTCTGTGTAAACCAGTGGTGTTTCTATTCAGTTTTCTGTCACTAACTCAGTGTAAACCAGTTGTGTGTCTGTTCAGTTTTCTCTGTCACTAACTCAGTGTAAACCAGTTGCGTTTCTATTCAGTTTTCCGTCACTAACTCAGTGTAAACTAAATGTGTTTCTGTCCAGTTTTCCGTCACTAACTCAGTGTAAACCAGTGGTGTTTCTGTTCAGTTTTCTGTCACTAACTCAGTGTAAACCAGTGGTGTTTCTGTCCAGTTTTCTGTCACTAACTCAGTGTAAACCAATGGTGTTTCTGTTCGGCTTTCTGTCACTAACTCAGTGTAAACCAGTGGTGTTTCTGTTCAGTTTTCTATCACTAACTCAGTGTAAACCAGTTGTGTCTCTGTTCAGTTTTCTGTCACTAACTCAGTGTAAACCAGTGGTGTTTCTGTTCAGTTTTCTGTCACTAACTCAGTGTAAACCAGTGGTGTTTCTGTTCAGTTTTCCGTCACTAACTCAGTGTAAACCAGTTGTGTTTCTGTTCAGTTTTCCGTCACTAACTCAGTGTAAACCAGTGGTGTTTCTGTCCAGTTTTCCGTCACAAACTCAGTGTAAACCAGTGGTGTTTCTGTTCAGTGTTCCGTCACTAACTCAGTGTAAACCAGTGGTGTTTCTGTTCAGTATTCCGTCACTAACTCAGTGTAAACCAGTGGTGTTTATGTTCAGTTTTCCGTCACAAACTCAGTGTAAACCAGTGGTGTTTCTGTTCAGTTTTCCGTCACTAACTCAGTGTAAACCAGTGGTGTTTCTGTTCAGTTTTCCGTCACTAACTCAATGTAAACCAGTGGTGTTTCTTTTCAGTTTTCCGTCACTAACTCAGTGTAAACCAGTGGTGTTTCTGTTCAGTTTTCCGTCACTAACTCAGTGTAAACCAGTGGTGTTTCTGTTCAGTTTTCCGTCACTAACTCAGTGTAAACCAGTGGTGTTTCCGTTCAGTGTTCTGTCTCTAACTCAGTGTAAACCAAATGTGTTTTCTATTCAGTTTTCCATACCACCCAGTGAAAGTTAACTGTGTGTTCAGTTTTTCATACCATCCCAGTGTAAGCCAATTGTGTTTCTGTTCAGTTTTCCATCATCAACCTTGGGACGCATGGTTGACACTGTGACAGAACATTTCCAGACACACTTTCACCTGGCTCAGGTAAGCTGCTCACCTGAACGATGTATATATGTGTGTAAGAGAGAATGGATATGTGTGTGAGCGAGTGACATACAATGTGTATGTCT
>JAPXFY010001305.1:7500-15000 GCA_030674185.1 Monoplex corrugatus | reverse complement strand
CCGGTGATTATTCTCAAGCATTTATTCTGGACAACTTCCAGATGATTAATCTCGGTGTCGGAGAGCCAAGGTTGCCAACTGCTACTAGTTAAATTGAGGACACTGTGTGTGTGGGCAAGGTAGACCTTCCTGAGGTCCACTTTTCTCCAGCCCCAGTCAGAGTGTGCGACTGCGCCGAGCATCCTCATTTTTCCCGTTGTCTTGGCAGTCACGATCTCGACCTGTTTGCTGAACGTGAGCTGTCTGTCAATGGTGACTCCCTGGAGCCTGGCGTGGGGTTCGTACCGTATGGCTGAGTTATTGATGGTGATGTTTGGCGTCCATCCCGCGTCGAGTGGTGACCTTGAGAAGAATGTAGCCTGACTTTTCGAACCATTGAGGTGGAGCTTCCACCGCCTGCTCCAGTCTACGACTGTATCCACCGCGCTCTGCGCGAGACGCTCCGAATCCTCAAGTTTGGTGACGAAGCGAGGGTAGATACGTCACCGGCGTACAATGAGATCGTCAAATCATCTGGAAGAAGCTTTGCCAGTTCGTCTGTGTAGAAGAGGAAGAGAATGGGGGCGAGTACAGATCCTTGAGGAAAGCCTTGGCTTATCTTCCTGCTCTTGCTGAGGACCCCATTGAAGCGGACCTTGGCCTGACGATTGCTTAGAAAATCATTCAGCCATTGGACATAGCTGTCGGGAACACCTTTGTCGAGGAAGGTATGAAGAAGGCGCTCGTGCCAGACAGTGTCGTACGCCTTTGAGAAGTCGGGAAGGACGAGCACGGATGTATGCATAGCTGCGTGACTCATAATTTGGTCTTCTAAGCCTCTACCCTTGTCAAACCCGGCCTGTAGTTTTGAAAACCATCCTTTCCGTTCGGCCATGTCATACAGTCGCTCGAACATCATCCTCTCCATCACTTTGATGACGCTTGAGGTGAGGCTTATCGGTCGGAACGATGCGAGGTCGGATGCTGGTTTGCCGCATTTGAGAAGGGGGATAATAATGGCGTCCTTCCACATTTATGGCACGTCTGCAGAGCGGAAGGACATGTTGAAGATGAAGAGGAGCTTCTCTAGGGCTTTGGGGCCTAGGTTCTTCAGGAATGTTGGAGGAAAGTTGTCGGTGCCGGATGACCCACAGGGCTTCATCTTGGAGGTGGCGGTCCTCAGCTCAGCGATTGTGAAATCGGGCTGAGCCTCTCCTGGGGATTTCCTAAGATCCCTGAACCGTTGTTGCAGGGTTCTATTCACTCTTCTATCCTCTTTTGTCATATCTAGGCTGCTCACATTCGAGTAGTGGGCCACGAATATGTCAGCCTTCCGTTTGTTGGAGGTGACTAGACGTCAGTTGTGGTTCATCGCCTCATTTGGTGAATTCGTCTCTGGGGTTCCGTTGAGGTTTTTTATCAGTCGCCATGCTTTTGCGTCATCCGGGGAATTGATGGTGTCTTCCAAAAGGTTTCGCCAATCGTCGGTGTTGGCCGTGCTGATAGCCTCCTGTGCTTCCTGGCAAGCCTCAAGCCACTCTCTTTGGCAAGTTCTCACCTCGCGGTGGAGTCTGTTCCTCTTGTGGATGGCTCCACGGACTGTGTGGGTTTCCCAGGACTGTGTTCTCCTACCTGGTTTTACTGTTCCAACGTGGATCTTGGCGGCGGATATCAGGATGGAGTTGAACTCTATCATCATGTTGCGGATAGTGTCGGTCGTGTTCATCCGTGCGTCAATGGCCCTTTCCACTTCCTGGGAGAATGCTTTCCAGTCCACTCTGGTTGACCTCCATGAAACTTGGCCATTGAAGACCGAGCTGTGGGATACCTCGGTGTTGAGTGTAATGGATACTGGGGCGTGGTCAGAGTTTCCAATGCCATCCACCGGGCACCACGTACATTTCCCACTCCACGTCTATCCACACACAGAGACGTCTGGGGCACTTTTACCCTCCGATGTGGGTGGGGGAGATGAAGGGGCAGTGCCAGTCGATGGGTCGTCATGCTGCGACTTGGTGTTGATGCACGTGTGTGATCCGTCGTTCATGACAACCATGTCGTTATCAAGTATCCAGTTCACCAGTTCTTCACCTCGCGCGTCAAGGGGTTGATATGTGTCCCACAAGTGGGAGTGTGCGTTGAAGTCATCGAGGATGACGGATTCAGGGGAGACGGGAAGGTCACCGGTCGCCAAACTTAAGTTCTGCTGAGATGTGTGGGATCTGACTGGGGGGCAGTTTAGGTTACAGAACTTTGCCCACTTCCTCTTACCCATCTTTACTTTGAACACCGACATTTCATTTTCACCAGTTGAAGTGTCGCGGACGTGTTCAAAAATCAGGGAATTCTTGATGTAGGAGATGAGGCCACCTCCACCATCCTGATTCTTGTGGTCAACCAACCAACCAACCAACCTACTCAGCTTTCAGTTCAGTTCAGTTTGACTACTTGAATTCAATTTTTAGATTCTTTTGTTACCCAGACATATACATTCAACAGTCGAATCAACCAACCAACCAGCCAACCAGCCAACTTACTAATCAGTCAGTTTAATTCACTTCAATTACTTCAATTAAATTTTTAGGATCTTTTGTTATCCAAACATGTACATTCAACAATCGAATCAACCAACAAACCAACCAACTCATCTTTCAGTTTAGTTCAATTACTTCAGCTCAGTTTTTAGACTCTTTTGTTACCCAGACATGCAGGAACAACCAACCAACCAACCAACCAACCAACCAACCAACCAACCAACCAACCAACCAACCAACCAACCAACCAACCAACCAACCAACCAACCAACCAACCAACCAACCAACCAACCAACCAACCAACCAACCAACCAACCAACTCATCTCTCCATTCAGTTCAGTTACTTCACTACTCGATTCAGTTATGGCGGGTGCGATAGTCAAGTGGAAAAGATGCCAGACTTCCATTCGGAAGGTCTGGGTTCCATCCTGCTGGATGGGTTTCTCCCGTCTGGTGGGTAAATGCTGAAAATGTTTACCATCTCCCAGGTCAACATGTGTGAAGACCTGTTAGTGCCTAAAGCCTGTTCCAGTGACTATGTACACAGAACATCCAACATGTGTGAAGACCTGTTAGTGCCTAAAGCCTGTTCCAGTGACTATGTACACAGAACATCCATCATGCACATTCCACATCCTGAAAGCCACGTCATTGTTAAGGTAGAACATCCAATATGCACATTCCACATCCTGAAAGCCACGTCATTGTTAAAGCAGAACATCCAACATGCACATTCCACATCCTGAAAACCACGTCATTGTTAAGGCAGAACATCAAACATACACATTCCACATCCTGAAAACCACGTCATTGTTAAGGCAGAACATCAAACATACACATTCCACATCCTGAAAGCCACGTCATTGTTAAAGCAGAACATCCAACATGCACATTCCACATCCTGAAAACCACGTCATTGTTAAGGCAGAACATCCAACATGCACATTCCACATCCTGAAAGCCACGTCATTGTTAAGGCAGAACATCCAACATACACATTCCACATCCTGAGAGTCACGTGATTGTTCAGTGGCGTATACACTGATCCCTTGACTCCTGTGTTGCAGGTGAAGCAGTTCATGGCACATAATGACGTCAGCATATGACAAACGGCATTCCGCCACGTGGTGGAACAGACGTCAGTCAACATGAAATGGATGGACGACTACTATGACGTCATCCTAGGCTTTTGGAGAACCCAGCCAACTCGTAGACTGAACTGACGTCTGGCATCACTGTTTGCACATTTTTAATGATAAAACTTTTAATGACATATACTGCAGATCAAAGACTGATCGTTTTCCAGCTTTTTTTTTTCTCTTTTCTTTTTTCATTATTTGCTTTGCTATGTACAACGGATTTCTTAATGATAAAAAGAGGATTGTTCTGAGCTTACGGTTTTTGTGCTTTGTATCTGCTTCTATGCTAGCTGAATGGGTAGCGCAAACTGTATTGGATTTGAGAAGTTCTGCAGTATTGGAGATAATTCCTAAATGACTCTTAAGAGTTATGTCCTTTGATTAATGATAAAACTTTTCAATGTTATGTACCAACGGATTTCTTAATGATAAAACTTTTCAATGTTATGTACCAACGGATTTTTTTATGATAAAACTTTTCAATGTTATGTACCAACGGATTTTTTTATGATAAAACTTTTCAATGTTATGTACCAACGGATTTCTTAATGATGAAACGTTTCAATGTTATGTACCAACGGATTTTTTAATGATAAAACTTTTCAATGACATATTTTGCTAACCAAAAACTGGCCGTTTTCCAGGTACAATTTCAAACAGGACCGCAGTCATTTATTGGTCACCTTCGATATGACTGTTAACATTTTATTTGTGGTTGCCAGCTTTTGTGCCTAATTGCCTGCATCCCAGTGATACCTTGATCCCCCACACAGCCAGGTTCTTTATGTATTTGTTTGTTACTGATTGATGTTATCAGCCTTTATACACAAGCATACATAACATGACCTGCTCATACAACGCAAGCTGTAACGTCTTTCGCCACGTTTACGCCAATCGTAGATTCTGTGACGTATATGTAATGATTAACAATAGTTTAGATTCTATAGTACCAAGAATCAATGTCAAAGCATACTCGTTTGCAATTTACATAAAAATATCAAGATCAAAAGCCACACATAAGCACACACACATACACATACGCATACACATACACATACACATACACATATACATACACAAAATACACTTGCTCGTTTGTGCATGCATTGCTTTGTGAAGAAATCAAACACAAAGTTTTTCATTTGGTCATACCAGTTTTCCTGTTTACATATCATTTTATATATGCGAGCGCGCGCGCGCGCGCACACACACACACACACACACACACACACACACACACACACGCACACACACGCACGCACACACGTACGCACGCACACACGCACGCA
Organism: Monoplex corrugatus; assembly: GCA_030674185.1. Lineage (NCBI taxonomy): Eukaryota > Metazoa > Mollusca > Gastropoda > Littorinimorpha > Ranellidae > Monoplex > Monoplex corrugatus. Next base: position 10,058 of record JAPXFY010001305.1, on the reverse strand, counting down.
CGCACACACACACGCACGCACACACACACACACACACACACACACACACACACACACACACACACACACACACACACACACACACACGCTCAAAAACACGCCCTTATGTACAAATGTATGCTTGCGCACATCATAAAGCTATTGCTTTGTTTGTTTGTTTGTTTGTTTGTTTGTTTGTTTGTTTGTTTGTTTGTTTGTTTGTTTGTTTGTTGCTGAAATACATAATTGTTCCTGCCTGTGAGATACCATGCGTGTGTATCTGTTAATCCTGTGTAAACCCATTTCACTAGGATCAACATTTTGTTCAAACGCATTTAATTTTTTTCAATTTTCTTGAACAATATGGAATGCTTACTGCCACATTTGTGTGTGTGTGTGTGTGTGTGTGTGTGTGTGTGTGTGTGTGTGTGTGTGTGTGTGTGTGTGTGTGTGTGTGTGTGTGTGTGTGTGTGTGTGTGTGTGTGTGTGTGTGTGTGTGTGTGTGTGTGTCCGTTGACACGAACGCTTTGGATCAATTTGAATCTGTTTCCCCTTTATCTTTTTGTCATGTTATTCGCTTTTCATTATGATATTTAAAGAAATCCATGATTGATGATTATCGTGATTGTCTGCAGAAATCCATCATTGTTGAGAGTCTACAGAAATCCATCATTGTTGACAGAAATCCATAGTTGTTGAAGGAACTCCATAGTTGTCCGAAGCCCTTGATTGATAATTATTGTTCTTGCTTGATGATTATCGTGATTGTCTATAGAAATCCATCATTGTTGACAGAAATCCATAGTTGTCCAAAATCCTTGATTGATGATTACGCTTGTTCACAGAGGTCCATAATTGTGATTGTGTACAAAAACAACCCACGGTTAAGTATCATAATGATTGTTTACAGAGATTCATGATTGTGTGATGATCAATGTCTAATCTATGATTGTCATAATGATTGTTTACATAATTCATGGTTGATATGGTTATCGTGATTTGGTTACATAAATCCATTATTGGTGACTGTCAATAATATCATCAAGGTGTGTACAGAAATCCGAAAATTATCATGACGATTAACCACAGAAATTGATAGTTTAAATCAGCGACTGATGGTTATCATGATTGTCTGCAGAAATCATGATTGACCACGGACAATTAAACATGATCTTGATTGTCTATTGATGTGACCTTATGATCTATGATTTTTTTATTTCTGATTTTTTTTCTCTCGGATTGTTCAGTTAGTGATTTTATTGCAATGTGAGATTGATGTATTAACCAGAAATATAAAAGTGGTATATTTCTATATTTCTGTTGGTTGCTGCCTTTTTGTTCTTGTTGTTGCTCGTCCATCTTGCAAGTGTATGTATGTTTTACCAAAGTTAACCAGACATTTTAGCATTCCAGTTTTCTGAAGTGTATGCATGTTTTACCAAAGTTAACCAGACATTTTAGCATTCCAGTTTTCTGAAGTGTATGCATGTTTTACCAAAGTAAACCAGACATTTTAGCATTCCAGTTTTCTGAAGTGTATGCATGTTTTACCAAAGTAAACCAGACATTTTAGCATTCCAGTTTTCTGAAGTGTATGCATGTTTTACCAAAGTAAACCAGACATTTTAGCATTCCATGTTTTCTGAAGTGTATGCATGTTTTACCAAAGTAAACCAGACATTTTAGCATTCCAGTTTTCTCAAGTGCGTTATGCATATTGTTTTGCCCACACTGCGCAGGTGCTGTGTTGCTGCACTGTCTGCATACTGTCTCTTTGGTTGCACGTTAGGTGTTTTCCTACAACCCTCCAAACACTGATCTTGAACGTATTTCTTTGTGGAATTTACAGGATGTTAAACGTACTTATTTGTGAAACTTACAGGATCTTGAACGTGCTTATTTGTGGAATGTACAGCATCATAAACGTACATATTTGTGGGATTTACAGGATCTTAAACGTGTTTATTTGTGGGATTTCATCATCATCATCATCATCATTCTCCTGCCCGTGATGGGCGTAGAGGAGAGATGAGAGACACTCTTGAAGCCAGCCGTCGCCAACCAGTCCTGTCCTCCGCCTGTCGCACCAGCGTGGGGCCATCCAACCTGGTCCATTCTTTGATGTTGTCCATCCAGCATTTGGCTTGTCGTCCCCTTCGTCTGCCGCCTCCCAGTGTACCCTGGAGGACCGTTTTGGGCAGTGAGTTGTGGCGTGTGACATGCCCGAACCACGACAGCTTCCTGTTCTTGACTGTTGCCAGGAGGGGTTCTTGTGGGCCTGCGAGTGTTGTTATTTGGCTCCACACAAAGTCGTTTGTCTTCCGATCTTGCCAAGAGATCCCGAGCAAGCGCCTGAAGCATTTAGTTTCAAACGTCTGGATTCTCTTGGTGGTCTCTGCTGTCATGGTCCAGCTCTCGCATCCATACAGCAGGATGGGGAGCACCAGGGACTTGTACAGCTTCATCTTCGATGGAAAGCCGATCTCTCTGCTCTTCCAGATCTTGTTTAGCTTTACCATTGCTGCTGTTGCGATCGCTAGTCTGGTCTTGATTTCTGTTGTAGAGCGACCGTCTTTGGT
>JAPXFY010001304.1:22500-25000 GCA_030674185.1 Monoplex corrugatus | reverse complement strand
ACCATCTCAAAACACACTGTCCTCTGTTCCCTTGGCTCTGTTACCAAACTGGATAGGATTGAACCGACAATGAATGGGCAGAGAGTGTCGATGAGAACCACAGTGAACTTGGCAGAAGGTGTGTATGTGACTGACGATATGCCTGGGTGGGAAAGATTCTTTGAGGAAGCAGATGACCAACAGTAGAACTTCACTGTCCTGCACAGCCTTCCTCACACCGGTCCCCCTTTGGGACCACCCTCCTCTTCCTAAGTGGGATGGTCCTCTGGTTGCATACAAAAGTTGATTGAGCAGTAGTGCTACTGGCATACGTTAGATTAAAGTAAACAATTATAAACAAATTTACAACTGACATATACTCTGTTCCACACCTTTCTCACAGATATTCATACAGGCACATCAGACCAAGAAAACGGTATACCTTACTTGTTACAAAGTAACAACAGTACAAATAATATATATGTTACAGTCAAATCGGAAAATCAGGCATTCTCCGAGAATGCCTGAAAGTTTAGGCATTCACGGTAAATCCCTGGTTTGATCAGGCAATTCCGGCAATGACTGAAAATTTTCAGGCATTATCAGGAAATGACTAAAAACTACTTGTGCAAATTTCCCGTTTTGCCTGACTGTTAGGCAAAACGGGTTGTAGACCTTGTCTACCGCGTGTAACACTACCGCGTGTAACACTTCCGCGTGTGTAACACTATCGCGTGTGTAAAACTACCGCGAGTAACACTACCGCGTGTAACACTTCCGCGTGTGTGTAACACTATCGCGTGTGTAAGACTACCGCGAGTAGCACTACCGCGTGTAACACTTCCGCGTGATGAGAGATGAGATAGTTTGTGTTCTAACAGAGCGGGCTTGTAGTCAAACGTACATAGGAATGAGAGACTTGAAGGGGTTAAAAGGTTCGTTGCATTTCCCCATTTCACTGAGTTCGGAGTGATTGGAGTTTGTTTTTACATAGCCGGCCTTGAGCATGAATTTATTGTGAGTTTCTCTTATAGCACATTGTCTCTTTAACTTTTTCCCCTTTTCGCTGAGTTTGGAGTGATTGGAGTTCACTTTCAGTATAATGCTAGTTCCATTGTGACGTTGCTCTCAATGTTGAGGGTAGCAATGGAGGAAACAGAATCGGTAGAAGACCGATTTAATCGGTTACTCTTTCAAAAGTACGCCAAAAATGAAAAACACTTGATGCCAAAGTCAAAATATTTTCAAATACTTGAAGAGATGATGGAAAACGGAAGTCGGAAAACTCCACGTCAGTACAAGCTGTTTTCGAAGTAAGTAGACTCCTCTCTCTCTCTCGTTCCTCCCTCTCTCTCAAATCTGTCTTTCTGTCTGTCTCTGTCTCTCTCTGTCACTTCTCTCTGTCACTGTTTGTCTGTCTCGATGTATGTATCTCTCTCTGCGACTGACTAACTAACTCTCTTTCTCTCTCTCTCTCTCTGTCTCTGTCTCTCTCTGCGCACATGTCCCATACTTTTGTTTCCCATTTTCATTTTTGTTCTCCTTGTTCTCGCTTTTCCTTGTATCAAGAATTTTATCACTTCTCTCTAACATACACACACACACACACACACACACACACACACACACACACACACACACACACACACACACACACACACAAAACGCACACGCACACACACGCACACGCACACACGCGCAGACACAGATAATAAAATAGTGATCTCTTGATTTTGAATCAGGTATGAAATCCTTCGATGTGGGCACATGGACAAGATGATAAAGAAACGAAAGTCACCTGCTGAAACCCCGATCTACTATGTGACAATTGAAGACACATTCGACGTGATCAGAACAGCTCATCTTGCCACAGGACACGGTGGAAGGGATAGGGTTCTAAAGGAACTTGAACAGAAATTTGCAAATGTGCACAGAGAAAGCGTTGAACTTTTCAAGTCTTTCTGCAAGGTGTGCCGAGAAAAGACAAAGCGACAAAAAACAAAAGGAGTTGTTGTGAAACCCATCCTTTCAAGTGATTTTTCTTCCAGGTGTCAAGTTGACCTGATTGACTTTCAGTCGATGGACGATGGTCAGTACAAGTGGATAATGGTTTATCAAGACCATCTTACAAAGTTCGTTGTGTTGCGACCACTGACCTCAAAAAGAGCTTGTGAGGTAGCATCTCAGTTGATGGACATCTTTGCACTACTTGGAGCTCCTGTGATCCTACAATCGGACAATGGTTCTGAATTCACTGCAGCAATTATCAAAGAACTGAGAGACTTGTGGCCTGAACTGAAACTTGTCCATGGCAAGCCGAGACACCCTCAGTCCCAAGGATCTGTGGAGAGAGCAAACGGCGATATAAAGGACATGTTGATTGCCTGGATGGCCGACAACTCCACTACTCGTTGGTCAGTTGGGCTCCGATTTGTTCAGTTCATAAAAAACAGGTCATACAGTGCTGCTATCAAGAGATCTCCATATCAGGCTCTCTTTGGATGTCAACCAAGACTGGGGC
>JAPXFY010001304.1:10000-12500 GCA_030674185.1 Monoplex corrugatus | reverse complement strand
GGAACAGAGTAAGGGAAGGAAAAAAAATTAAAAGGAAGCGGCAAGGTCTTAAGAAAAAGGATATGGATGAACAGAGAAATGAAACTAGAACAACGCTAACATCAATAATGTAAAAGAAAAATCGTCATAAAAACAAAACAAAACAAAAATAATCATAATTATAAAATAATCTTAAAGTAACGCATTAACAGGACTGTGAACCAATGATTCTGAAATTTTAACTAACAAAACTTGATCCGATACTACTTCTTTAAAATGCGTTTCAAGATAGTTTCCTTGTGTAAACGTCTTTGGTAAAAAGGAACGAAGCTTTCTGCAGTAAAACAAACAGTGATACAATGTGAATTGTTCGCCACAAATACATAAAACGTTGTTACAATATTTTGTTTTCAAAGCGTTCAGTTGAATGCGAAAATATGTCATAACAATTAATCTCAAATGATATAACGAGGAATACTGCAAATTTTTACAGATATTTTGAACTGAAAGTTTGATTCTTTTTTGAGACACAAATTTTTCATTTAAATGTTCATGAAATCGAATCCATGATGCTAATTCTAGCGAGTTGTAAGCTTCTTTTACCCAGGTGTTAACATGTAATTCTATGGAATTTTCAGAATGGAGGGCACCGGATTTAGCTGCTCTGTCAACTACGTTGTTGCCATGAAGACCAACATGAGAAGGCACCCAGCATAAATTGATTTCCGAACCATTTATCTTTAAACAATGTATTAGATGATTTGCCTCAATAATTAAGTCAGGTCTTGTGTCTGTATCAAAAGACTGTAAGGCATATAATACAGATTTTGAATCAACAAAGAGAACTACTTTGAATGACACAGGCCGAAGGCTTATTAAATAATGCAACGCTTGAACAACAGCGACCAATTCTGCTGTATATATAGATACATTTGCCCCAATGAAAAAAGACTTTTTAACGTTAAATTTTGGAACATAAAAGGCTGCTCCAGCGCTCTGGTTTGCTAAGACTGACCCATCGGTAAAAATGTGGAGGTGGGTACGGTACTTTTCATCGATGTGTTCACAAGCTGTGGATAGCGTAATGTTGACATTATCATCTTTTTTAACGTCTGCATAATCGAGATCAAATGTGGCCTTTAGCATTTCCCATGTAGGGATAGGCGTTATCGTTGGTTTCTCGGCTATTTCATCCATTGTTATGTTGGACTGTTTGATCAGGCCAGATATGTAAGTTGCGGCTGTAATTTGTGATGAAATGTTTTTTGCTCGTTTTGGAAAGTCAGTATCAGACCTGATCTTAATTTCTTTGCTCACAAAATTATCCACTTGTGAAGTAGTTCTAATTGCAAACTTTGCTGTAGCTAACTCACGATGGTTGTTTAAAGGTAGAATTCCAGCAACTTTGTACGTTTCCAGAGTAGAAGCATGAGTTGGTACACCTAGTGCAATTTTAAGACTTTTGCAGTCCAAGCTCTGAATCTTTTTTAGTAAATATTTGGGTGCATTGAAGAAAACTTCTTGCGCGTAGGATAATTTAGACCTGACCAGCGCTGTTGACAGATGAATCAGTACATTTGTATCCATTCCCCAGGGTAATTTGCTTATTATTTTTATAAAATTTAAGGTTTTTCGCGCTTTTGTTAAAATATAATCAAAATGGACATTCCAGCTTAATTTGGACGTGATGTAAACTCCCAGGAATTTTACGACCTGTTTGTAATTTAACACTTCACCAAGCAATTTGAAAGTAGGCAAGTTATTTGAGTTACCACCAGGATCAAACAGCATCATGTTAGTTTTTTCTGCTGACAACGACAGCCCATTTTCTAACATATAGTTTCCAAGATTATCAAGATCAATTTGATACAACTTCCTGATGTAATTTCGCGTTCTCTGTGGAGTTGTCTTTTTTAAAGTGATATTCATCCAAGTGCATATATCATCAGCGTACTGTACTAAAACAACACGATTTGAAAGAGCTTTAGGAAGATCCTGTATAAGGATATTAAATAAAATAGGTGCTATCACTGAACCTTGTGGAATCCCCATGTCGAGGCATCGTGAAGAAGAATAACTAGCTCCCACTCTTGCCTGAATTGTTCTATTAGCTAAAAAAGATTTAATGTAATTGAACATATTGCCCGATAAACCAACAGATTTTAGCTTGAACAATAAACGTTTATGCAAAACTTGATCGTAAGCTTTTTTCACATCAAAGAAAGTAGCTAAAACACTTTTTCTGCGAGCAAACTGTTGTTTGATCTGAGTTGTAAGTTTAACTAGGTGCTCAACTGCGGATCTTCCTTTTCTAAAACGTGCCTGGTTTACCGGAATAACGTTATTTTTATCACAGAAGTGTAAGAGTCTGTTTAAGACCAATCTTTCCATTAGTTTGCTTGTGTGGGACGTCAAAGCAATAGGTCTGTAACTGTTTTTATCGGTTTTCGATTTTCCTGTTTTTAAGATTGGTATAACTATAGACTTTTGCCAGATTTGTGGCACAGTTCCGGTAACCCAG
>JAPXFY010001303.1:2500-38076 GCA_030674185.1 Monoplex corrugatus | reverse complement strand
GGGGAAAAACCCGGGGGGAACGGGGGGGGAAAGGGGGAAAAGGGGAAAAAAGAAAAGAAGGGGGAAAAAAAGGAAACTTTCCATCTTTGCCATACCTTCAAAACAAAAAAGGCTAAATTTTTCTTTGTTATGCACGACAACACAAGTTTTTCACACACACACACACACCACACACACACACACTACACACACACACACACAACACACACACACACACACAACACACACACACACACAACACAACACACACACAATAAAATACATTTAAAAAAAAGCACCAGTCTTGTTCTTTTTAAGTTCATTCGCGTCTAATTTTTTCGTGTTTGTCCTGGTTCATTAATTATGGATAGTGAAAAGTGGCCGGTTGCTTACTAAGAAAATTGATAGGGAGAACGCATGTTAGTCGCTGCTCACAAGAGTTGAACGGCAGTAATGTGCACGCTCCCCCACTACAGTGACAGAAGGCACGTGAAACTTGAAGACAAACGAGCATCTCGCTGACCCTGCCTCTTCCACAACATCTGGACAAGTGGCCAGGTGGAAATTCAGAACTTGGTGTCTTTACTTCAAAACTTTCCTTGCATCTCTGCATCGTGAGCACAGATGAGGTGATTGTGGTTGATCTGATGGCTGGGTGAACTGGTGAAACTGAGCAGTTCACTTGTGTAGGTATATTGTATTTGAAGTCGCTTTGAAATGTCGTTATTAGTTAAGAATATCACAGCTGATATGACTTTCATGATACTTTAAGATAATGATATGATGATGACAATGTTGTGATAAAACAAGTGTCAGTCGAGTGTCAGTTTTTTTTTCACTTTATTTAAGCGTTCAGATTTTCTATGTTGTATATTTACGATTGTAATTGACACAATGTATATGCGGTGATTAATACACAGTTGGTAGTTTGCTACTGATGTTGTGCATGTGTCACACACAGACAGGTTTTGATCACTACCAGTTCTGCACATTGTGTGACCAGGGAGTTAGAGAAAAACAACCCTTCCCCATCAAGTGGAGGTAATCAGACGAGAGAACCAGGTCTCAGATGGGACTAGTGTCTGCCCATCAAAAGTGTAAATGATGACATGTAGTCCACCACTATGGCCATGATCATAACCATATCATATTCATATCATAGCATTCGTTGTCAAGTGGATTTACTATTTAAATTGGGTCTCTTCCTTGAGACCGCGTACCACGGTGCAGCTCCAACCCATTGTTTTTTGACAGGACTTCAGAAAGGAAGAAGCAAATTCGCCTTCAAAGAGGGACAAGAACAGAGACAACCTATTTCTCCATAGGACATGAACTATCTCTTCAGTGTTATACAGACAGCAGTAAATGCCCTGTTCCTTACATTTTCAACGCCATGGAATCTTTAGCAATGCAGCCCAAAAGGCACAGGGTCTGACTCCAGTGATACAAATTCAGTAATAGAATCACACACACACACACACACACACAACCACACACACACACACACACACACACACACACACACAAAACACACACTACAACACCACACACACACACACACACACACACACACACACAACACACAACAATGAACACATATTCTTCATTTTTTTAAAGCTAGAGATCCCAACATCAAAAACCCTACGCTTGTATCATTCCCCTTCTCTCTGGAACTCCTTTTAGGTAAAAACCTGTTATTTTGGGCTGAGGAATATGTTTTTTTTTCTAAGCATTTAAAAATTTTAAAATTGAAAACTTTTGAATGGTTTTCCCCAATGCGCAGCTCCACCATCGTGACTTCCTATAAACCTAATAAATGGTTTTTAGTCTTCAATAGATAATGGAAACTAAAAATCATACCAAAAATTTACACTTGTTTATTATCATTATCTTTAATAATTATACAAATAATACCAAACTATTTTCATTTACAATGTTCTACTATTTCTGCTATCTATCATCTTCTTTTTAAATCATTATCATCTTCCATCTACGCCTATTTTTGTATCCACCAACAAAACATATTGTACACACACGCGCAATATATATAAAAAAATATATTATATAAATATAATACTTTTGTATATATAACATATACATATATACATATAAGTTAAATTTTCACACACAAACTCATTTTTTCAAAAATATATCTTTTCATTAAATGTACACACACACACACACACACCACACACACACACACACACACAACACACACACATATTAAAATATAATATATATTATAAAATATATTATATTATATAATTAAACGCAATTTTATATGAAGGAGATATACAAGAAATAGGGAGAGAGAGAGAAGAGGGCAGAGAGAAAAGGGGAGGGACAGAGAAGAGAGAGCAGGCACAGAGAGGATTGAGAGAAGAGGGGGGGAGAGAAAAAGAGAAGAGACAGAGAGAGAGAGTGAGTGGAGATTTCCACACTTCTGCATAATAACACCCTTTAAACAAACAAAGAAAACAAAAACAGCAAACGAAAAGAAAAACAAAATACACACACAACACAACACACCACCAACACCACACACACACACACACACACACACACACACCACCCAAAAACACACACAACACACACACACACAAAATACACACACAAACATCACCACAAAACACAGACACACACACACACAACAACACACACACAAAAAACACCTCTAATTCATCTTAGTGAAAAAAACAAAACACACACACACACACCACCACACACACACCACACACACCACACAAAAACACAACACACAACACACACACAAAATACAAGGATTTTGATCTGTTGTGGGGGCGCGTACAACTATACATGTGCTGAGAGACTGGCATACAGACACAGGAAGCAACAGCCCCAGGACGTTATTTTTACATCTGTGATTGAACAAGCACCCTCACCACTATCACGTAAAGAACGCACGGAATGGGACTGGGGTAAAAGCAACCTTTCCAACAAACATAACTTAAACTGGGATCGGGAATTACGTTTTTAAAGTGGTGTCCCCCTCACATTTCCCTTTACAAAGCCGAGGCAATTCTGAACAAAGAATTGCGTGTCTATGATGGCTGTGCACTGGCTACACACTCAAATGCAGGGGTATTTTATAAGCTTATTTTGAAAAAGAAAGAAGACAGAAGTCCAAACCCCAAACCCAACCCAAACCCAAACCAACCCAAACCAACAAACAAAGAACAAACCCTTAAAAAACCCTTTTTACTCTTGTTGCTTTTGTTTAATTTTTTTGGAATGTACACACTTTATGAAGTCACGATTATTTTTTTGTATATCAGAAAAATGTGGCAAATCAAAATGGAGGTTGTGTATGTGTGTTTGTGGTCGCACGCGGTGTGTGTTGTGGTGTGCTGTTGTGTGTTGTGTGGTGTGTGTGGTGAGAGAGAGAAAGAGAGGGGAGATGTATCATGGAATGCAAAATTTATTTAAAAAAAAAAAAAATTTAAAAGAGAAAAAAGAAAAAAAGAATAGATGGAGAGAAGAGGGGAGAGCAAGAGAACAGAGACAGGATAAACAGAACCAACAGAGAGAACAGAGACACAGAGAGAGACAGGAGGAGAGAGATGAGAATGAAACAGAGACCAGAGAGAGAAAGAGCAGAGAAGAAGGGCTATAGAAAAAACTTTTCCCAAGCCCCTTTGGGATAAAACACCTTCAACAACAACAACAACAAACAAACAAACACAAAACACATCAAAAACACACACCACACAAAAAACAAAAACACCCACACAAAAACACACCACACCCACACACACACACAACACAACACCACCACAAAACACACACACCAAAAACACCCACACAAAAACCCCACACACACACACACACACACCCCCAACAAACCACACACACACCAAAAAATACTTTTGGGGTTTCAACGCAACAATAAGGTGCTGGGCATGTGTGTGGGCAGCGTGAAAGGTAATATTGTGCAAAGACTGGCTTACAGACACAGGAACAACAGCCATCGGGACTTTTATTGTTACATCGTGATTGAACAAGCACACCCACCACTTCACGTAAAGAACGCACGGAATGGCACGAGCAATTAAACCCTTTCCAACAAGCATAACTGGTAAACTGGGATCGAAATTACGTTTCGTAAAGTGGTGCCGCCCTCCATTTCCTTGACAAAGTCTGATGAAATTTCGTGGACAGAAGAATTGCATGTCTATGATGGCTGTCCCGGGCTACACGCTCAAGTGCAGGTATATTGTTATACTTCTTGGGGAAAAAAAAAAAAAAAAAAAACCTTTAACCCCTCTTTTTTTTCTTGTTTTTGCTTTGAAAAATTTTTCGTGGAATGTACACCATAATTATGAAGTCACGATTTTATTTGTATATTTAGAAAGAACATAGGCAATGTCAAAAAGGAGTTTTTTGTTGTGTGGTTGTTTTGGGGTTGGTGTGGGGTGAGGAGAGAAAAGAGAGGGAAAAGAAGAGAGAGAACGAGAGTGACAGAACAGAGACAGAGAGAACACACACACACAAAAACACTCACAGTGAAGAGAGAGAACAGAGAGGGGAGGAGATTCATCTATCTGTATTTTAAGAGACAGACAAGAGACGACAGAAACGACGACAGACAGACAGAAAGGAGGAGAGAGAAGCAGAGACAGAGAGAGACAGAGGGGAAGAGACAGAGAATGACAGAGAGAACTTATAGAAGAAACTGTCCACAGTTCCTTTGCATAAAACCCTTAAAATTTTTAAAAAAAACACACACACACACAATAACACACACCGCGCGCACCACCACACACACACACACACACACACACACACACACACACACACACCAAACACACACTCCACACACACACACACACGACAACACCACACACACACAACACATCCCCAACAAACACACCACAATAAAAATACAATAACAAGGATTCTGATGTTGTTTGTGTTGAGGCGTGCAAGCGTAAATTTATATTAGTGTGTGCAAAGAGAGACTGGCATACAGACACAGGAAGCAACAGCCATCAGGACGCTATTGTTACATCTGTGATTGAACAAGCACACTTCACCCCTAGAAAGAACTAGCTATGTCGAAAAAGGAGTTGTGTATAAAGTTAATGTGTGTGTGTGTGTATTGTGTGTGTGTGTGTGTGAGAGAGAGAGAGAGAGAGAGAGAGAGAGAGAGAGAGAGATGTATCATGAAAGGCAAATCTGACTTTTTTAAAATAATATTAAACGAGAAAAAAGAATGAAAGAAATAGAAGGGAGAGAGGGACAGCAAGAGAGAGAGAGAGAGAGAGGGAGGAGACAGACAGAGACAACGATGGGGACAGAGACACAGAGGGCAGACAGACAGACGACCCGACAGACAAACAGAGACAGAGCAGAAACAGACAGACAGGCTGACAGAAGAAACATTCCTAAGTTCCTTTGCATAATAACACATTCAAAAAACAAAAACAACAAACAAAAACAAAGCACATACAAACACACCAACACACAATAACACACACACACACACACACGCCGCGCGCGCGCACACACACACACCAATACATTTAAGTGTGGACCCCACACACACAATAAGGTCTGGCGCATGTGTTTTGGTGCATCGTGCAAGTGTATATATTGGTGCGTGAGAGACTGGGATACAGACACAGGAAGCAACAGCCGTCAGGACGTTATTGTTACATCTGTGATTGAACAAGCACACCTCACCACTATCACGTAAAGAACGCACGCAATGTCACTGAGCAATTCAACCTTTCCAAAAGCATAACTGGAAAAATGGGATCGAAATTACTTTTTGTAAAGTGGTGTCCGCCCACATTTCCTTGACAAAATCTAGGCAATTCGTGGACAGAAGAATTGCATGTCTTTGATGGTTGTGCACTGGGTACATGGCTCAAGTGCAGGTATATTATTTTAAGCTTATTCATGTAAAAATAAATAACCCAATCTCTTAACCCCCCCCCCTTTTTTTCCCCAAAGTTGTTGCTTTTTAATTTTTTTTGGAATGTACACACACAAATTTTAACTCATGATTTTTATTGTATATTTTGAAAGAGCATAGGCAATATCGAAAAAGGAGTTTTTGTGTATGGTGTGTGTGTGAGAGAGAGAGAGAGAGGGGGGGGGGAGAGAAAAAGAGAAAAAAGGGACAGTGACAAGAGATAGAGACAGACAGACAGATACCACACACACACACACACACATTCACACAAAACAGAGAGAGAGAGAAAAGAGAAGAGAGAGAGAGAGAAAAGAAGAGAGAGAAATTCTATCTATCTGTAATTTTAAGAGATAGACAGAGAGACAGAAAAGAAACAGACAGACAGACAGACAGAAATAGGAGAGAGAGAGAGAGGCAGAGACAAGAGAGAGACAGAGATAGAGAAAGACAGAGAGAACTTATACATAAACTGTCCACAGTTCCCTTTTCATTATAAAACCTTAAAAAAAACTACACACAGACAACACACCACACACACGCACACACACACACAACACACACACACACACACACACACACACCACAACCACACACACAAAACACACAACACAAAAATAACAAGGGAAACTGACGTTTGTGTGTGGTGCACATGCAAGCATGTACAGTATATACATGTATATGTGTGTGCGTGAGAGACTGGTATACAGACAAAGGGAAGCAACAGCCGTCAGGACGTTATTGTTACATCTGTGATTGAACAAGCACACCCACCACTATCACGTAAAGAACGCACGGAATGGCACTGAGTAATTCAACCTTTCCAACAAGCATAACGGGTAAACTGGGATTGGAAATTTCGTTTCGAAAATTTGGTGTCCGCCCTCACTTTCCTTGACAAAGCCTGAGGCAATTCGGGGACAAAAGAATTGCGTGCCTATGATGTTGTGCACTCGCTACATGGCTCAAGTGCAGGTATATTATTATACGCTTTTTTCATGGGGAAAAAATAAACAACCCAATCTCTTAACCCCACCCCCCCTTTTTTTTTCCACGTTGTTGTTTTGTTAAATTTTGTGAATGTAAACACACAATTATGAACTGATGATTATTATTTGTATATTTAGAATGAACATAGGCAATGTCAAAAAAGGAGTTGTGTGTTGTGTGTGTGGTGTTGTGTGTGTGTGTGTGTGTGTGTGTGTGTGTGTGTGTGAAGAGAGAGAGAGAGGGAGAGAGAGAGAATGGAGGTGACAGAGACACACCACACACACACACACACACACCCCACACACACACACCCCCACATACACACAAAACACACACACACACACACAATAACAAGATCTGACACATGTTGTGGTGCAGCGTGCAAGTGTAAAATGTGTGTGCGTGAGGGGACTGTATACAGACACAGGAAGCAACAGCCGTCAGGACGTTATTGTTACATCTGTGTTTAAACAAGCCAACCTCACCACTATCATGTAAAGAACACACGGAATGGCACGAGTAATTCAACCGGGTCCAACAAGCATAACTGGTAAACGGGGATCGAAATTCGTTTCGTAAAGTGGTGTCCGCCCTCACTTTTCCTTGAAAAAGCCTGAGGCAATTCCTTGAACAGAAGAATTGACGTGTCTATGTTGTTGTGCACCGGCTACATGGCTCAAGTGCAGGTATATTATATAAGCTTATTCGTGTAAAAAAAAAACCCACCCCCTTTAAACCCTTCTTTTTTTTCTTGTTGTTGCTTTGTTAATTTGCGTGGAATGTATTCAAATGCACACCTTGTGAAGTCCATGATTATTATTTGTATATTTAAAAAGGGAACGTGAGCATGTCAAAAAGGAGGGTGTGTGGTGTGTGTTGTTGCGTGTGTGTGTGTTGTGTGTGTGTGTGTGTGTGGTGTGTGTGTGTGGTGTGTGTGTGTGTGTGTGTGTTTGTATATTGTGTGTGTTGTTGTGTGGTTGTGTGTGTGTGTGTGTGTGTGGTTTTGTGTGGGGTTGTTGTAAGAGTATGCGTGTGTTTGTTGTGGGGTGTTTGAGAGAGGACGAGAGGAAGGTAAGAGGAGGGAGGGAAGGAAGACACCATAGTTAACAGGTAACAGCTTTAGATTCTGATAATTTTTCATGTCAAGTTTGTGAAAAAAGATCCCCCCAAAAGACAAAACAACATCTACATATTTTTGTTATTTAAAATCAGTGAGGATGAATCAATATTCGAATCTGACCTTCAGTTTATCTTCTTGTCTATCTTGCCATCACTGCCTAGCAGTATGTGAAACACCCTCAAGGCTACATCACCTTCGATGTGTTGGTGTATTGTTAAATAAACGTTTGTCCTAACGTCATCTATGCACAATTTCCCTACTATTGCTTTGGGGAGAAAGCAAATGAGAGTATCAGTTAAGGAACACCAAACCTAGTTTAAAAGAGAGATAAACACGGGGGGCAAGGGGGGGGGGGAGTACATTCTCAGCAATCACTACAACTTGATTCATTTTTTCTTTCAGTAATGGGGGTTTTATGGTTCTTAATCAAAGAATTGTAACCCCCCTTTCAGTGACTAATGTTTACTGGGAAGATCTGATCTTTTTTCTCCATCGGTCAATCCACAAGATTTTGGTTTCTGAAAACCCGACTCACAGCTGGGCACTTTTCATATACATCGCTTTTTGTACACAGCAAGCAGATTTTGTCACATTTTTCAACTGGCGTCAGAAACGTTTGGTGAAAATACCCAGTCAGCCACCCTTCTTTCACTGTACCCACTGGATCAAATATCTGCACGTTTCAGAAAAACTATCTGGGATCCAAAACAGGCTAATAAAAACTGCACTTGGGTCTGTGAGTCTCACTGTATGTTTATTCAATGAACATGCAAACCAAACTTTAATTCATCTGAACACAGCCATTTATTGCATTGTGTCAGTCTATTTCACAGATCAGTATTGTTTTCAGTAAAAAATTGTTTCATGGGGCAAGACTTGCATCTGCAATTCACTCTTTACAGACACAGAACAAATACACAATTTGTATTTTTTATGAACAAAAACAGTAAAACCCGTGAAAATCCAAGAAAATGTACTGATAAATCAATGCACAGAACTTGAAGGGAATGTATATAAGGCATGAAAATATTCAGAAAATTTTGAGAGCAAATTAAGAATGATTCAAAAATCAGTTGTCCATTCGAAATGTTTTTTTCCCATGATTTGTCTGATAAGAAAACAGTTGAATATGTTTTATTTCATTGCATGAGAAACCCCGCGACATAATGCTATAATGCTATAATCACATGAGAGGTTTTTGAAACAAAAATTTTTGGGATGACCCTATTGAGAAAATGAATGGTAAAGCTTAATGTTCAGTTTCCATCTTTGTAAGACCTTTACGTTTGTTGCAATTGATGCAGACTATAAAGTAATGTCTCCATTTGTCAATTAGATCATTATAAAATCCCAAGCAACAATTATTTATTACATTTTTTTTGCTCTGTAGACTTTAGAATGATATAAGACACACTAACTGCATGTAGACCTATTCACTACTACCCTTCAAATAAAAATGAGCACCACGCATACAACCAGATTTTTTTTCTTTTTGGATCATTGCACTCAAGGGGGTTACCTTTGTACTCACCTTTTTTTTTCGTCCCATTTTCTATGCCATCTTAAGGCCACCAAAGCGAACATTTTTACAATTTAATGATGATGATGTTGAGAGGATGATAATCATAATGCAATGGTAGTTCCATCTAGCATTGAGACTGCGTGACAGGGCTGTACTCTACGCTTACTATCATAATATATCCTGGCGCCAACCAGGCCCGAAAGATACAGACACCTGTGTTGCTGATCCGAAGATTTGAGTAACATCCTCAATGACGCATCCGTGAAGTTGGATGAGACTCGTCTGTGTTGTCCCAGTCTGTCCAATGAGCCATAGCACACCAACTCTGGGTAGGAACCAGTTAGAGCCGAAAAATCCACAATGTTTTTTGAAAGAACTGATGGATTCGAACTCACAAACTTCCAGTCGGAAGTCCGTTGCGCTAACTACGACACCACAGCGACTGGTACAACCAGAATCTTAACAATATCTTTTTAAGCAGCATCCTGATATTTCTCAGATGTGTAAGTGCACTTAGTTTTGCCCATATTGTGCATGTTGGTATGATGCTGTAGAGTACAACTCTGTTTTCGATGAGCGCGTTACTGGGTGTTTTCACCTTTCCTAAGCCAGCCACTGACATGCTTCAAGAATCTTGACAAGATTATTTGATATTTCTGTTTTCCTTTTTAAAGCAGGCACGGGGTTTAGACTCTGGCAGATCTGCACACCTATGGACCTGGGAAAACGGAAAAATCGCTAACCTTACCCATCAGGTGGAGGTTGTCTAAACGAATTGAACCTGTATCTTTTGATTTGAAGTCCAACGTTTTACCCACTAAACTGCTGTTTGTGTTTTGTTTTGATATGTAGAGTATGACCAGCATTTGCGCTGTGCACCTGCTGCACGAAACCATTCCACCTTTTTTGGAAAGAAGAAAAAGACAGAAACGAAAGAATGTAAAAAGTGGAATAAAAATTTCGTGTCAGTGTTATTACAAACAGCCCAGTAACCAGCCGCAATAAAAGGAATGATCAAAGACAGGGACACACAGGATTAGCGCTGGGAGTGTTATCTTGCGGCCAGGGTGCATTATCTTCACAGCACAATTCCCCTCTTTGCATGTCTAAAACAACTCGCTGCTTTCAGATGGTAACCTTATTGAGATTCTGGCGCAAACAGTCATCTGTAAACACACAAATATTCCAGGTCTTCAGTTGAAAATTCGTAGGATTGTTCAAAGGCCGTGATTAAAAAAAACAGGGGAGAGAGAAAGAGAGAGGAGACAGAGAGAGAGGACAGAGAGAGAGAGAGAGAGAGAGAGAGAAACAAACAACAAACAAACAAACAAACAAACAAAAACAAAAACAAGTACCTGTTTCTGAATAACTTTTCAAAACACCCACAAGATTTGTTTTGTTAAGTAAGGTAAATAAAGCTAAGAGTTACTATTTTTGTTTGTCAAATCCATAATTATACATACATACATGCATGAATATCACATTTGCCCTGCACAGCGCAGCTAACTGCTATTCTACAGAAGAGGGGAAAGCAGAAACATAAGCAAGGCCACAGTTCCCCTTTTTCATGCAGTGCCTGAGGAAACACATACATGTCTCTAGGATCAGTCTTGTATCCTACACAAGGACCCAAGTTTCCTGTGACTGCTGCCGTCACCAGGGGGACCTGAGGGCAGGACACGTTGAAGTCCTCCTCCACGTCTTTTCTGACTGCAGCCAGCACCATGAGTTCTGGCATATTTATATCTGTCCATTGTTCATTTTGTTAGACAGGTCTTCCGCTGCTTTCCTTGGTCTCACTCTCCCTCAAAAATTATCTCGATGAAATCTTGCATAAACTGTCGTGCTGCGTGATGTAGCCACACCCCTCAGCTTCTGTGTTTTATGGTGACAGTTAAAGGTGCCCAGGGACCCTCAAAACATTGTCGACCTTGCTCCTCATATAACCATTGGTCCTGTGTTCCAAGTAGAAAATGGAGCAGCTCTTTAAAGCCTTTCGTTTCGAACATCTTTTTTTTCTGGCTCTGCCAGCAGTGTCCCTATGACTTGCACCAATACAACAGGGTGAAAGCTCCAGAGATTTGAAATCTGTACTTAGTGGGGAAGTCGATACTGCTGTTTCACATCCTACTGAGTCTGGCCATTGCTGCACTGGCTGTGGTGATCCAAAGATCTGTGCTGTGCAGGTCCCATCTTTTGACAGGGCAGCTCCCAAGTATTTGAAGCTGGACATTTTCGCTAACGGGTCACCATACATGATAATTCACTATTGTCGCTAAAACCCCGCACCATAACCAGGGCTTGTTTGCACTGACTTACATGCTCTACGTGCTGGCGTTCGGAACCCGTCTGTTTTGTTAAGTTTTGCAGTATGTTTTTGTGGCCGCTCCCCTACCTATCCCCATCAAATCTATGTTGCTGTAAAAGCAGAATGCAGTATACAGACTAGCCTGCCACCAATGGAGATAAAGGTGTGGCAGTCAAGGAGGGTCTTCTGCATGATTTTCTGAGAAAAAAAAAACATTTAGAGAACAGGAAAGGTGAGCACACCCGTCCCGAAACTAGTCGTTTTCAAGAGGAAATCTTCAGGTTGACTGTTTAGAAGAATTGCGCTGCTGGCGTAATCATAGTGGGCGTGGACAGTTGGAAAAGACTTTCTGTACGTAAAGTTTCTGATACACTTCAGAGGCCTTCCTGTCTAAGTCTATGGAACGCTTACTTGAGGTCCCAAAGTGTGGACGAAGTCGGGATGGTACTGTAGGTGTTTTTCAATGATGACTCTAAAACTGAGGATCTGTTCCACTGTGCTCCACTCAGCTCTGAAACACAGGACAGCCAGTTCGTCAAAATGACAACAAACAAAACACAAGATGAAAATAAGATCAGAAACAATAGTCACAAAAGACACACAAAGGGCGAAGTAATATAAATACACAAAAGTCTTTCTCTCTGTCTGTCTGTCTGTCTCTTTCTTTCTCTCTCTCTCTCTCTCTCTCTCACACACACACACACACACGAACACAAACACGCACGCACAGACGTGCCTGCGCACAAAACATATCATTAATATTCTTCACCATGACCCCCAGTCCTGGGCTTGTGCAGACTGAATGGTCAAAGGAGGCTTGGGTCAAGCAAGCTGCTCGTTTGTCTCCATGTTTCACGTGCCTGCTGACAGGCCACTGTCACTGTAATGGGGGCGAACAGCACACATTATTGCCGCCATGGTCTTGTGAACAGCACCCACGTACAACACCATGTCAAACACCATCGCTATGTTTTTGTTGGAGTTTCTTGTTAATCTACCTCCACCAGTCTACTCGTAGTTTATGTTTACATTCTTTTAAACTTCTGTTCCATGCAAAATTCACGGCGCACCATTTCTTGCTTTTATTTTATCCCTCTCAATTATATAAAAAGAACCTTTTTGTGTGCTTTATCAGTACTTATTCATTGGCCCTTCTTTTTGGTACATTCGTGTGTTCCCTTGGCTATCTACGAAAAAAAAAAGATGGATTCACAATTTCTGCAATCTGTTTTTGATTTTACTAACGTGGAGCTCCAATTCACATGAACTATGTATATTTGTTTGATTTCCAGCATGGGTAAGACAGATTGTCATAAAAATGAGCACATACTTTGAGGTTTTTATTTTACCCAAATGTTTTTAGAACAGTGTGCCACATTGTATTTGTAGGATTAGTCTAACTTTACACTGTTTATCAGTTATTGAAAAAAACAAGCAACAACCGACTTAACACTAGCCTTGTATGGATCTACCAGAAATAATTCAGTATATGTTTATGGGTCTCACCTGTCTCACCTGTCGGCATCACTGGGTTCACTGTTGGCCGCTGCACTCTTTGACACCGCCACTCCCCTCCAAAACGGCTTTGCCTTGACTTTTGTAGATAAGGTCTTGAATATTTACGCAACTGAAGTATTATGTTCTCGATGTATGAGTTTGGAGGTCTGCCTTTTTTCCCTTTTTGCCACTGTTTTTACCTGAAAGGTGGTTGCCATGAGGTCTGTGTTCTTGCAACACGACACATGGCCAGTGTATTTTGTGGGTGCCTTATTAAAATGTTTTAGGAACAAACACGCTTTGTGAGTTATCAACAAGACCTTGCGTTACATAACTGTCGAAATTCAAAGCTTAAACTTGTAATATTTTTGTATCTGAAAAGAATACGAAAATGTAAATAGGCTTGTGATTTCACTTGAAAAAAGAAAGTTTCTTCATATTGATTGTGCTTGATGTTTTACCACACTTAAGTTGTAAGCTTTCTCAGCAGGCAACCAGCCATTCTGAAAAGGCAGGCAACGTTTGAGAACTAGGGAGACGCTAATAAAAAGAACAGGCTTCACTATTAGGACTGTGTACGAAGCATGGCTTGTTGACACAGAAGAGACACATGACAAAGTCATTTCAAGACATGATGGTTCAAACTTTAATAAGGCTTTTTAATATACGTTTGGCTTTCTGTAGATATATTTTGATAAGACATAGCAGGGAAAGAGAAGACCAGGTAGACCCAGGGAGAAAATATTGGACGAACTTGCAGGGTGGTTGAAGACACAGACGGTGGTAGATGTACTTGCAGCGACATGGGGTAGATTCGTGTGTAAGGGCCATGATCGCCAACGCCATTCTTCAGAGTACATGAGGATGATGACAAATCTGTAAACACACACACACACACACACACACACACACACACACACACACACACACACACACACACACACACACACACACACACACACACACACACATACACATCATAGTAAACTTATATTTGTTGTGTAATAACACTGTTATTTGCAGAATTCATTTCGGTGTACTAGTGCATCAGTCCCCCAGTGACAAAGTCAGAAAACTCATGGACAAGGTGCAAAACGTCAGTTATGGGCGTTTATATCAAACTATGGGTGATTTTTCCACACACAGCGTGTAACAAAAGTTAGAAAATATCCCAGGCACAACAACAAAATTAAGCTTGTCAGAAGAAAAATTGTCTTTAGCGCAATCTCATAATATGAACAACAACAAGCACATCAGAAATAATGGGTCTTTAGCATAATCTCATAATATGTCTTGTTCATCATTGGGCTGCAATCACAGACACGTAATTTTCCAGTTGGCGAATTGCACCACAGAGAGCTGTAAATGTGATCGTGGAGGTGACTTTACTGGGGACGAAGGGGGAGGGGGGGTTAATGGGCGGATTTCCAATCATCATCATAATCATCATGTGCCCTGCTGCATGGCGTTGGCGATTATGGTCTTCCATATGCATCTATCCCTTGTCACCACAAGCACATCTTCCACCCTCTCTGTCCTCAGCCACCCTGCAAATCCGTCCAATATTTTCTCCTTGGGTCTACCTGGCGTTCTCTTTCCCTCCAGCTTTCCTGTTGTGACCAGGTGCTCTAGTTCCCCTTTTCCTTATAAAATGGCCGATAAATGTTGCTTGTCTTTTCCTAACCTTCCGTATCAATGATCTTCTTGCGTTAAATGTTGTTGCTTGTCTTTTCCTAATCTTCCGTATCAATGATCTTCTTGCGTTAAACGTTGCTTGTCTTTTCTAATCTTCCATATCAATGATCTTCTTGCGTTAAACATTGCTTGTCTTTTCCTAATCTTCCGTATCAATGATCTTCTTGCGTTAAATGTTGCTTGTCTTTTCCTAATCTTCCGTATCAACGATCTTCTTGTGTCTGCCTCTTGCACATACTTGACAACAACCTGCCACCCATCAACACATCGTGATTCAGCGTGTGTCACTACCCACTGCCTTAATATTTTCTCTCTTTCTTTCGTCTTTTATTTGTAAAATCTTTAGCTACTGACGATTCAGATACCTGGGACACGCGCGTGGTTGGTCAGATTCTGAAGGATCCTTAACTATGTGATCACCTAAACATAACAGGTAGACTAGTGAGATTGTGTACCTAAAGCCTCAATGACAAGTTTTATAAATTACCCTGGGGAAAACACAAATGATTCGCTGACTATGACACTTTATGGTGCACACTATTCTGTAGTTTTCTGGTGTGTGTGTGTGTGTGTGTGTGTGTGTGTGTGTGTGTGTGTGTGTGTGTGTGTGTGTGTGTGTGTGCGTGCGTGCGTGTGTGTGTGTGTGTGTAGTCTGATATGTTTTTGTGTGTGTGTATGTGTGTTTGTTTATTGTGTTGACTGTGCTTCTTTATCATGCTTATGACAATGTCATAAATAAATACTGTTTGAATTAGTTGACCCGTCTTCTTGGTGTTCAGTTTGTTATCAGTTGTATCTGTGCGGTAGCAGGGAGTGGAGTTAAATCTTGAGAGGATTTTATTTTTTAAGTGTCGTTGTTTTGTTTTGTTCAGGTCTTAGCATGGTTTTGACACAAGTACTTCTATCGACATTCACATGGAGATATGGTGATCATGCTTCTCGCAGGATTTTGCTATAATTTCAGAACGGAGTTTGGTTGATATTTAACCAAACAAGCACTTCGTTGTTCCTGTCATGGGGGCTTAGGTGGAGAGATCAGAGGAAGTAAACAATACATCAGTAATCTAACACCGAATACTTGATGAATATGTTTGCGTTGTGCATCATTGACTGTTATGATTATATGGTGACATAGTGTCTTTGAGTGGGATAGGCATGGTATCATCATTAACATTGACAACAAAATTAATGACGATGATGCTAAACACCATAACCATCATATCATACTCCGTCAATGTCACAGAAAATCATTTTAGTCATAACAGCGTTGTGTATGCCCTCAAATGAACAGCGCTTCACAGCTAAACTATATTTCAGATGATGAAAGAAGCTGTAGATGAACAACTGTCTGCCTTTACCAAAAAGCCCGCAGCTGCCATGATCCGAACCCTCACAAGGATGGGTCAGGAAGCCATAAGGAAAACATTGCAAGCTGTCGGAGAGATGTAGGTCATTATATTGTTCTCCTTGACTCCCCCCCCCCCACCACACACAACACACATTACACACCACCACCACAAACTACCACCACCACCTCCCCCAATGTCCTGCGCTCGTCCAGATTGAAAGGGGAGAAGGACCAGGGTCAGGCGAGCTGCTCGTTTGTCTCCATGTTTCACGTGCTTGCTGACAGTACACCGTCTCTGAAGTGGGGGCGAAGCAGTACACGTTATTGCTGTCACGGTCTTGTGAGCAGCGTCCACACAGTCTCCTACCTCTGCTGTCGGTGACAGCATTCTCCGCAGCTCACTTCCCGTCTATCAGAAGAGCAGAAGTTTTCAAACTTTGCGAACAGCAAACAGCTGTGTTAAAGCCACAGTCTGTTAGTGTCTGGGATTTAAAATTCACAAGTTTTATTGTGCATTGTCTTAGTTTCTGAATAAATGACAGTCAATTCGTATATGGCCATCTGTATTTTTTTTGTTAATGTCTGATATTTAAACTTGTGATTTAAGAACAACAACGTGTGTTTTGAAATCAGTCAAATAGAAATGAAATATAGTTCTGAATAAAATCTAGTACAACATAGAAAAAACGTCCTTTTTGTTGTTGCATTTAATGTGAATCACTAGAAACCATTTCCACAATTAATGTATCATGTGCTATGGCGGCAGACAAATGTTTTTAAGTAATATTTATGAAGGATTTGACATATTTATAGCAGATTCAGTTTCATATTTTTCGTATACATAGCTCTTTAAAAAAGACCACTGTGATATATCTGTTTGGTATTTGTATTTACACCATCCTTGGTGGGGGTGGGGGATAAACAGTTTGAAAAAAGATATAGTGATCTTAAGTGACAAACGTTATCCATGAAAATGATATCGAGGGTTCTGCAGTGAAATGATGGTCAAATGCTCATTACCACGAAGTCTTCTTTATTCTCTTAAAGCTGCCATTCTACCCTGATGCCAGCTTTCTTGCCCTGTCTATCAGCCCTGTGGAGTTGCGCTAGGTAAAAGCTCTGTCGAAGTCCTTCCTCTGTGAATAACATTTAAAAAAAAAACTTGTTTGTAATAAATAGGTTTTCGACAATACACTAATAAAAACAATAATTGCTAAACATAAATTACGATATCATTGAGAAAATTGAACAAGATTAATATACATTCGGCTGAGCAAAATTTACATACATATATCATATCTACTAATCGTATATATGTTCCGACAATACAAAGTCATTTAATTTAAACAATTTCAGATTTTTTTCTCAAATTTCTTTGCATTCGTTTTTAACAGAATACAACGATAAAAATATATTAGGAAAGCAAAACCATTTGTATCAGACTTAAAGTTCAAAATACATGCGAAATATCCATATCTTCAACAAAGAGTCTATGTGCATAAATTTACAGTCACTGTCAACTATGTATAAGACAGACATACAAACATACAAAGGCAGGTCATAGAAAAACTATGTGTATCTTATAAAGAAGCGAAGACACATGTATATGTATATATCTATATGTATGTATATTATATATATATATATATAGGTATATGTATATACATATATATATGTATGTGTGTGTACATATATATACACATATACATGTATATACATGTACATACACACCCACACACACACGCGCGCGCGCGCACGCACACACACACACACACACACACACACACATATATATATATATTTTTACATATATATATATATTTTTACATATATATATATATATATATATATATATATATATATATATACATGTTCGCGTTTGGGTATGCGCGCGCGCGCGTGTGTGTGTGTCTGCGTGTGCATTTGTGTGTGTAACATATGACGCTGACATGCCAGCAGACCAAGTTTCCTTGCTAAACAGAAAAACAGTCTTGGATCTTTGATTTGGATGACATCCTGTATCTTTCATTTCATACCGATCAGATCACCAGCTCAACACTCACTTATATGTTCTGTGAAGTCAATAAAGATATTAATCACAAATGACCAGAATATAGACTATTTTCATGTTAACATTAACTCTGATTGTGGATCAGAACTTGGGAAAACTGACCAGATTCCTTAACATACAATCATCATTATCATTATCAAGTGCTTTGCCACATGGCGTTGGCGATCATGGCCTTCCATCTGTTTCTATCCTTTGTTGCCTCAAACACCTCTTCCACCCTCTTTGTCTTCAGCCACTCCGCAAGTCCGCCCAATATCTTCTCCCTGGGTCAACCTGGTGCTCTCTTTCCCTCCAGCTTTCATGTTGTGACCAGGTGCTCCAATTCTCCTTTCCTCATAAAATGGCCTAAAATGTTGCCTGTCTTTTCCTAATCTTCTTTACCAATGGTCTGCTTGTGTCTGCCTCCATTACGATTGTCTCGTTTTGTTTTCTTTGCTGTCCATGGAACTCTCAACATTCTTCGTAGAAACCACATCTCTTGTTGACTGTCCACGCCTTACAACCGTATAATCACTCCCATCAAATGAGCAGAATTGTCTCTAAGACTTTCAATTTCCTCCCGTCTTTTTCCTCTAACTTTTTATGCTCTGAATTGTGTATTGGTTGTTTCTTTCTGTAAAACGTACACATGATGATGAAGTCATATCAACATTCCTTTATTATTACATCATGATACAAAGAACCATCTAATGAAAGCCAGAAACACCTTAAGAATGCTGAACTACGTGTGGTAGTACTCCTGGTACAGCATCAACGTCGAACTGAGACTATATGAGTGACTTAGCTTTTCCAGCCTACTACTGTACCACTTGGAATGCTGGAGGATGCCTAAAAGCAACGTTACCAAAAACAACAAACCCGCCATACAACTTTCCATTATTTCCAAACTGTTTACGGAATGCAGCTAATGTGGTAAATATATGATCGAATGTAGAATAATTATTTCTTAAATCCAGCCAGATGTTCGCCAGTAATTTTGTTTTGGTTATCCTTTTCTGTAATTTGTTATGTAATTTGTTATTCATAATGGAACTGTATAATTTTGTATACATACATATACACAGACAGACAGACAAACAGACAGACACACAGACAGACAGACAGACAGACAGACAGACAGACACAGAGACAGAGACAGAGAGACAGAGAAATGATGGATCCTTTGTCTGATCAGACAAAGGAATTACCCAGATGACGACGACTCAGTCGGATGTGGAACAGTGTCTGCTGTAGCAGAACAGCCGATTCTTAAGGTGGCAGTCTTTGGCACAGCTGACGCACATGAAGGCATGATGGCTGTTGGCTGGGTGGTCGCTACCTCAGCTTTCCTTTTCTATCTTCTGCCTAACCACAGTGTAGGTTTATGTCTCCACCTCAATGGCGATGCCTGCACGTGCAGCCTGTCGCCAAGCACAGCGATTTCTTGCTGTCACTTCCCAGGTGTGCATACTAACATCAGCAGAGTTCAGGTCACGTTTTCAAACATGAGAATGGCCACCGAAATTTTCCCTCCATCTTCTCCCTCCCTCCCTCTATGTCTCTCTCTGTTTGTGTCTATGTCTCTGTTTTTCTCTGTCTCTCATTCTGTTTCTCTGTCTCTGTCTCTCTCTCTATTTCTCTATTTGTCTCTTTGTCTCTGTCTGTCTGTCTCTCTTTCTTAGTCTCTTTGTCTCCGTTTATCTGTCTCCCCTCCCCCCTCTCTCTCTTTTTCTGTCATCCTACACACCAAAACATGACAGACAAAATGTGTCAGACCTACTTTACGATCATCAAAATGGCAAAGATGCCGCCAATTTTAATGGAACCATAAACAGTCTTTGCAACACCACTTAGAGAAACAAAGTGTGATCAATTACCTTAAGAATAAAACTACCAGGGTTTTCCAGTCGTTTAGCTGTAAACTTTTAACCCTTAACTCACAAAGTGTTATATAGAAGTCATTTGAGATAAAGTGTGTGTCTATCTCTGGACCACGGTTGTAGAAGGAAAAATAGTCATGGGAATGATAGAGACCATAAAACCCTACTGCTTAAGTCTGTGAGAAAAACAAAGTATGAAGACAACATTCTTGTGGCCTTTGCCGCTTTCAGTCTGTCTCTCTCTCTCTCTATTCTCGTACAATAAGATGACCTACTGCTATTCAGAAAAAAAAGAAGATCATCACAACTAAGTTTAACCAGCTCATGTTTGTTTGCATTCGACTGAAGTTAAAGATGACCTGATAATAACCAGTCTCTAAAACATGCTGTCAAAAAGTATCGAAGTGGTTAATTCAACGAACAATTAATTAAGAGGTCGTGAATTGAAAACCATCCCCACCCGTCCACAGCCCGCCAGTCTAAAAATGACTGTGGGAGTTTTCAGTCACTACTGGCCCCTACTCAGAGTCGACCATGTATTGGATTTATTGAGAAGGCTGGGACCAAAACAGTCGAATGTCATCTATTTAACGAATGTGTTATTGGGGCAGTACGCCGTATCTGTGATAAGTTGAACCATAGAACGCACGGCTGAACACCACCAAACTGCCTGGCAGCAGTAAAAAGTCTCCTCTTGTGGGTGATCCTGTGGCAGCTCTGAATCGTTCGTTCTTGAGGACATCCTTGCACCACGACACTGGATTTGATTTGTGCAGAGGAGCCGAGATAACTGGAATGGAAGCAGTAGTAGACGTGGCAATAATAAAAGTAACAACAAAAATAAAGAAAAAAAAAGGAAAAGAAAGCACAAATGAAAATAGGCGCAGAAAAAAAAAGAAATCAACAAAACAACTAGCCAAGCAAGGAAACAACCACGCATCCTAACAAGCAAACAAGCAAACAAGCAAACTGGTAAGCAACCAGCCAACCAGCAAGCCAGTGAGCAAGCAAGCAAGCAAGCAAGCAAGCAAGCAAACAAACAACAGCAAACTAAAACAAATTAGTATTCATTTGTAGAATTTACACAAAGAAGCCTTTTACTCCTCATTGAAGAGGAGATGAAAAACAAAACATAAAAGAAAATTGTAAGTCAACAAATCCGGTTTCTCATATAATTGTTTGTATGATAATGTCGACATGAGTGCTGATGATAAGAACGTTGGGCTGCCCATTAACATTAATATTATCACACATCGATGTTTATGCCACAACTATCATTATCGGTATCATGAACATCATCAAGAGCAATATCAGACACAAAAGCAGTAAGTCAATGTTCACGTGAATCAAACACTATTGCCAAACTTAAATAAAAATAATGAAAGAACCATATATACATCAAAGAACACACTGTCTGCACGAAAATCTCACGCTACCATAACCTTGCTCTCCACAAATGTAGAAAACAATGATATTTAATAAGGACAATCATTTCAAGTATGTAGTGCAAACAGTTCATGTCAATAGTATGCCCGTAGCACCTTACAGGAGTAGAACTTTTAAGAAAAGAGTCAAATAATATGAGTAAATATACGTTTTCACAGATCAAAGATATGTGCATCACACAGGATGCTGAGATAGGGTACACTTATGCTGTTAGGCGTATGAACCTTGACCCAGGTTGTCATCATATATCTCACGCTAACACACGAACATACACAGTCACACACATTCACACACATACACACACATACATACACACGCATGCACCCACCCACCCACCCACCCACCCACCCACACACACACACACACACACACACACACACACACACACACACACACACACACACACACACACACACACACACATACACACACGTATACAAGATGATGAACTAAGGTATTGTCAGCCTGTAGGGCGTGTGACCGTCGACTTGAGGTGAACTTCATCTTTCCAAGAAGATGGCTCGTCCTGGTCATAAACACAACGCTATCAAACTTTCGGGAGCCCGCCCATCCTGGCCATTGACGTCTTTGAGGAAGTCCGTGCCCTCAGTAAAGTTCATCATTCCCTGCAAGCTGAAGCAGCGTACTGGAGTCTAGGCACTTGGAGCCAGTCATGAGAGATTTAAGAGTTGAATGGGGACATAGTGTTTCCATCCAACTTATAGGAAGAATGCAGTTACCAGAGAATGCAGGTACTACACGTATCCAAAGCCCTTCCACTCCCACACATAGCAATAAAGCGAATAAGCTACACCAAGCTGTCTGACAGGAGGAAAACAATTAGGCCTGTGTTCTTCATCTTGACCTTGCCATTGACTCGTGCAAATTGGAAGGGGGACAAGGGACAAGGAGACTGAGTCAGGCAAACTGCTCTTTTGTCGATATGTTGCAATTGCCTGCTGACAGCTCAATGTTTCTGAGGGCAGACAGCATACATTATTGCCGATACAGATTTGTCAACAGTGTCCACAATCGGAATCGTACCACAATTACTGCTACCACCATCATCACCCGCCACCACGATCATAACCATCCTTCTTGCTGCACCCTTCGAATCTTCCCGCCGCATTACTCACCTCTGTTCTGAGCTGAAGACTGGGTGTATTTGTAAACTAGAATTAAACATGACAATAGAATAATGACGCTTGTTTAATCGACAAAACAAGAAAATTTATAAAACAACAATGGTTGCCAGGGACTGACTACAAGTAAAGCATACGTAGATGGATTGTCATTGCTGAAAGAGAGAGACAGAAGCCTACTTTGTTCAAAGCAAGTGTGACTTCCCGGGTTCCACACAAACAGGAACCAGAAAAAAAACAGGAAAAAAAGAGTAAGAACGCTTATTTAATACAACCAGACAAGACAGGTGCAAATTTTCGACCAACTGGTCTTTGTCAAGCGTAAGAAGGGACGTTTCAGTCTTTTTCTCTTTATTTTTGTATCTTGTGTTTGTTTGTGATCCTATGCTTGACAAAGGCCAGTTGGTCGAAAATTTGCGCCTGTCTTGTCTGGTTGTATTAAATACGAGTTCTTGTTATTGTTTCTTTTTTTTCCTGGTTCCTACTTTGTTCAGTCAGCTGGCCTTCACCAAGCATGAGACAAAGGACAACAAAGAAACAAATTCGTTGTATTGAGGAATTAGGCATAAAAAGAAATAAGGAGTTGAGTGGAAGAATGGTTTAGACGTTCACCTGTCAATAACTAAACTTGAGGTTCCAGGGCTCGTTCCCTGATGAGGCCGGAGTGTGGCGAGGTATTGGTGCTCTGGGTCTCAACCGTACCCTTGGGGTGTTTTTTCTTGTTACCTCTTGTTAACTTCTTGTTAACTTCTGAACAGTGCGTGTAGGTGTGGAACACCTGTTATTTTCCTCCTGTAGAATGGGAGGGAATCTTAGCTCTTTCTTTTACTGTAGCGTAAATTGTGCATGCATTATACTATTTCCTATATTCTCTCGCTCTTTCCTTCCTTTCTCTCTCTCTCTCTCTCTCTCTCTCTCTCTCTCTCTCTATATATATATATATATATACATATATATATATATATATACACATACATATACATATATATATCTCTCTCTCACCCCCCCCCTCTCTCTCTCCCTCCCTCTGTCTGTCTGTCTGTCTGTCTCTATTGTTTTTGGCGCTGTATTAACAGTGGTCTCTTTCCCTTGCTTCCTTTTATCTACTTTTCTTTTTCTCTGATAGGCTGCTCTGGGCATCTGATTCTGTGTCCGACCTTGCTCCTGTGATGGCTGTGTTGGGTCCTTTCTCTGTCCTCGTTCCAAGTATCGCTGACATCTCTGGTTCATACATAGGAAACATAAAGCTGACATCACAAGAATGATCAGAGCATTAATCCTTTGACTCTCTCACCCTGTCCATCAGCATCTTGCATTGTCAACCATGCTATCAAAGCAAAGACTTAACAGATTGACTCTCACTCTATCCACCAACTTCTTGCGGAAATCTGGTGGATAAAGCGAGGGAGTCAAAGGGTTAAGTTTTTGCGGTTGGTAAATAGGGTGTGGGAGTCAGAGGGTTAAGATAGGAAGCGAACAGGTCAGTTGTATTTTTTATGTTGCGGGCTGAGATTGAACTCGAGACACCAGATCTTGAGTCCATAGCAGTATTACAAGTGACAGTCAAAACCGCTACATGAACGATAAATGGAAGGATGGAGGAGAAAACACTCGTTTGGTATTGAAGGGGACGGGGTCAGGACGACATACAGTGAAGTACAATGATAAAGTTAGTTGGCCAGTTGGTTGGTCGGCTGGCAATTTACTAGTGGACTTTATTTGGCTAGCTGGTTGTGTGATTGGTTGTGTCAAACACGTTGTGTGTGAATGCTATGCAAATAGATCCGCAACAATTTGTATAGTTTCCAATTCTCGTTTCACACTCATCCATCGATCTGTGCTAGTTATTTGACCTTGTAACAGATTCCAGAGAATGTCGTAGCATCATAAGGGAAAGGCTTCTTCTGACTTCGGCAGTCTGCTGAACAAACAGTCATTCACCATTGAATGGAATCAATTTGTCTCTCTCAGGATTTGTGAGCATGGTCTTTGGCGTTAAGGGATTTGTAAGGCTGTTCCTCTTTGAAGTCGGGTTCACAGGAACATACTCGATTTCGTCTGGGAGTGGTGCTTGTTTGGTTAGGGTTTTATATCGAGTCGAGCAGTAACCCCCTTTTCGGTCCGTCTGACGTCCAGTTAGTGTAAAATGAATAGCAGACCCAGTTTTCCTTGAACATATAAGCGGAGGTTTTTTATTTTACGTTGTTGAGATGGTTTAGGTAGGAACACACGGATATTAGTACATGAAGACATGCAGCCTATCTTTGCTCAGACACATGTACACACATATACAAGACCATCTATGTATGTATGTATGTATGTATGTATGTATGTATGTATGTATGTATGTATGTATGTATGTATGTATGTATGTATGTATATATGTATGTATGTATATATGTATGTATGTATGTATGTATGTATGCATGTATGTATGTATTATATGTATGTATGTATGTATGTATGTATGTAGTATGTATGTATGTATGTATGTATGTATGTATGTATGTACGTATGTATGTATGTATGTATGCATGCATGTATGTATGTATTATGTATGTATATATGTATGTATCATGTATGTATGTATGTATGTCTGTATGTATGCATGATATATGTATGTATTATATATATTTATGTATGTATATATGTATGTATATATGTATCTCTCTCTCTCTCTCCTCTCTCTCTCTCTATCTATCTATCTATCTATCTATCTGTCTGTCTGTCTGTCTGTATGTCTATCTATCTGTCTATCTATATAGTAAATAAATAAGTAAGTAAGAGAGTGAGTGAGTGAGCGAGTAAAAAGTAAGTAAGTATGTGAGTGAATGAGTGAGTAAGGGAGTAAGTGAGTAAGTGAGTGAGTTAAGTGAGTGAGTGAGTAAGTAAGTTCGTTTGTAAATAAATAAGGAAAGAAGGAAACAAGCAAAAAAGCAAGGAAGCAAGCAAGTAAGTAAGTAAGTTCACGCAGCGTGTTGCTGTGCAGCCTGAATACTCCATCTTTGATTGACACGCATACTGGTTGTTTGAATGTTTCCATAAACCACTGGACTTACAGGATCCTGAACTTGCATTCTCCGTGTTCTGAGTACTTATAAACACGAAGGGGGTATAGGCACTGACAGGTTTGCGTACATATTGACTTCAGAGATGGACAAAATAATTTGATACACATGCCATAAACATGTAACCGAGGTTGTTCCAATGATACACTGATACAATACTTGTATAAGCTAAAACAAACAAGCAAATAACAACAACAACAAAAAACCCAAACCGAACCGAACCGAACCGAACTGAACCGAACCGAACCCAACCGAACCGAACCCAACCGAACCCAACCGAATCCAACCCAAACCAATCCCACCCAGACCCACCCAATCCACCCCACCCCACCCCACCCCACCCCATCCCAACCAAGAAACAGAGCTAGGTAGATCCTCAGGACCTGGACAACTCATGGGTTTACGTGCAGGCTTAAGGCTTGTGCCATGATCATTCAGGATCTTCTCATCTCATGGCACTTTTGACGTTATGCATAAGGAGTTCATTCCGAGAGAGGAGGTGTCATATTGAGAAACTGAAACTGGAACTGAAACGGACAGTCACCACCATTCACCCACCAGGCAAAAGGACCCAGGCAGGATGGAACCCCAGACCGTCTGATTGAAAGTCTGACATCTTATCCACCTTTAACCACGTCCGTCACAAAAACTGATTTCAACACAGTGTTTACTTCTAGAGTAAGCGTGCATTTCATAATTACTGATCGCACATGAGAATTAACATTCTGAACATAGAAATATCGGATATAAGTACCGGTGTAAATCCCTCAACTTTAGGATATACAAAATGACTATAATAGCTGAAGTAACCTCTTAAGCACGACAAAATATGTAACTATTACAGCACAAAATTAGTACAAAGAGCTTGATAATGCATGAAACATTGGTTTAGGGGAGATGGTCTCTTAAGCATGAAAGTGTACTAAAAAGATTAATTTCAACACCTAGTTGAGTACGTGAAATGAATATAGTATAATAATAATAATAATAATAATAATATACAATATTTTACATAGCGCAAAATCTTGATAAAATCAAATCTAAGCGCTAAAACAGACACACACGCACGCACACACACACGCACGCACGCACGCACGCACGCACACACACACACACACACACACACACGCACACGCACACGCACACGCACACGCACACGGCTATAAATGGGGAGAAAGAATAAAAGCAATGGAAAATTATAGAGAGCATATTACACCAGCAATCACTAAGACCTACACAAATGTAACCTCCTGAGCGAAGGGAAATCCTAAGTGCAAATGGCACAGACAGATAAAAAGTGGTGCCTTCTCTACATCTATGTGCATGTCTAATCAACTGCCCAGCATTATCTTTAATATTTTACATTTCCTTCTGGCTTTTTCTCTTCCTGCTTGTTTTCGCTCTCTGTAGTGTGTTTATAGTTTCACTTTCTAAACAAGCGAACTATGTTGTTCAGTTGAAACATGGCTGCTCCTTATACCAGGCAATGTGCAAAATGTAATTGAAATCCACTGACGGGGCACGAAAGACAGAGCTATAGAAACAATGAGCAGTACCAGTGTCCCTTTTTTTTTCCTTTCTTGTATTCATTTGTTTACAATAAACAGACATCAACGTACAATATCGCAACGAAAAATAATATCAATCCATGCAAACACACACACACACACACACACACACACACACACACACACACACACACACACACACACACACACACACACACAAACAAACACACACACACACACACACACACACACACACACACGAACACATGCACACACACACACACATACACGTGCACCCACACACACACACACACACACACGCACGCACACACGAACACGCACACGCACACACACAAATACAAATACAAACACGAACATACGCACACACACACACACACACACACACACACACACACACACACACACGAACACGCACACGCACACGAAACACGCACACACACAAATACAAATACAAACACGAACATACCCCACCCCAACACACACACACTTGTGAATGTTTTAGAGTTGACACAGACTCGCATCACTTGTTTTGTCAATGTCCATGATCCTGACTGGCTCATTCACTCCAGAGTCCTACCCGGTCCATGATCCAGAAACCAACATTGTCTAACGTCCAAGAACACAAGACAAACTGTGCATACAGACCCCATGGCTAGCATGTTATCACATCTCCTTCCAAAAATTATAGATGACAGCAGCCTCTTTTTACACTTCGCTATGGTGTGAGTTCCTTTTGGCCTGAGGCAGTACGACGTAAAAAATATTCGTTTATGCCTATCCTGCTCTGAATAAACACCCTGAGTGTCTAATGTGATTGGCAAGTGTGATCATTATAACAAGATGAATTGCAACAACCTGCGGTGATGTGGATCTTGCCTGGTTTATTGTTCTTCGTGTTGAGAGTTTTCTTGCTTTGTCATCTGTAGCTAAAGCTATCAAAAATACACACCCTCGACACACCCACACACACATAAATACACACAGAGACATATACACAACGCACGCACGCACACACACACACACACACACACACACACATAGACACACACACACACACACACATGCACATACACACTCACAGCACACACACACACACACGCGCGCGCGCGCGCACCCGCGCACACACACACACGCACAGACATGAATAATACGAGAATGGTGGTGGAACACCAAAAGCCTGTGATGATGGTGGCTGAAACATAGCCTCAGTCACGCTGAGACTCAGTGTAAGGCCTAAACAGTTACAGATCGCAGCAAGTACGTCAGTGATGCACTGGGTGTCCTTGTAGGAGTGTGAGGCCAGTGTACAGTCATCTGTGAAGACACATTCCTACAGGACGGCTTTGGACACTTTGGTTTTGGCTTGGAGTCTTAGCTGGTTGAGGAGACTACTTTCATATGAGCAGAATTTGATGTGAACACCTTGTTTAAACCTGTGAAAGCATCAATCGGCATAGCTGCAAACAAGATAGAGGAGAGTGTGGGCCATAAAAATAACCCTGTTTCACTCCGATCTGAATTCGGATGCCTTCCCATTTTCTTACTCTCTGGGCACATTGCCATTGTGGAAGGTAGGAATCAGTGATACTAGTATCTGGGGGAACCAAACTTTCATAACATCTCACACAAACCTTTTCTGTTAACCCTTTTCTACCAACAAAATAGGTCACTGTACTAACTATTGAACAAGTAATGTTAGGAAAGAGATTTCAGAAACACTCAAATTACGCCTGGTTTTTGCCATTTTTACCTCTTCAAACATCGTGTAAACGCAGAAAGGAAATGACAAGAGTATACTCCCTTTGCCGGAAAAGAAATCACGTCAACAACGCGGTCATTTTCTATTCATATACTCGAAACTGAAACTACGGTTCATGGCACGAAATCCTCGTGACGCGGTCCACAGAGAGAGAAAGCTGAGTCACGAGGATCTAGTGACGCGGTACGGAATGTGTTAAGGCGTCAAATGCTTTCGTCAGATCAACAAAGATCATATGTAGCTCTTGGAGTAAGGCAAGAGGTAATAGTAGTAGAAGGCCTCTGTCAGTCGGCATCCAATTTGATGATGGGCTCTAGTGTCGTGACGAGTCTCTCTCTATTGCATATATATATACACACACATATATATTATGTATACATACATTACACATACACACATACATACATACATACATACATACATACATACACACACATACGTACATACATACATGTATATACATATATACACACAGAGAAAGAGACAGACAGACACACAGACACACAGACAGACAGACAGACAGACAGAGACAGAGTGAGATAGAGACAGAGTGGGAGACAGAGGCAGACAGAGACAGAGAGACAGACACAGACAAACACCCACCCACACACACACACACACGCGCGCGCGCGCGCACACAGCGAGAGAGAGAGAGAGAGAGAGAGAAGGAGAGAGAGAGA
This sequence comes from Monoplex corrugatus, assembly GCA_030674185.1. Taxonomy (NCBI): domain Eukaryota; kingdom Metazoa; phylum Mollusca; class Gastropoda; order Littorinimorpha; family Ranellidae; genus Monoplex; species Monoplex corrugatus. The sequence continues at coordinate 8,128 of JAPXFY010001303.1, read as the reverse complement.
GTGAGAGAGAGAGAGGAAAACAGGCAGATAGAGACAGACAGAGAAAGAGAGACATCTAGACAGCGCGCGCGCACGCGCACACACACACACACACACACACACACACACACACACACACACACACACACACACACACACACACACACACCAGACAGATAGATAGACAGACAGACAGACAGACAAAAGACAGAGAAACGACGACAGACAGAGAGACTGAAAAAAAGACACAGGCAGCGACAAAAGAAACAGAGACAGAGAAATATTCGTATTTTTCAAGCATCATGGCATTTAGATGTGTTTCACCTGTGCTCACCTGATTCCTTTCTTTCATCTTCTATGCTATCTGAATGGCCACAAAAATGGGACAATTTTTCAATGCAATGATGACTGACTTTGACGATGCAAATCATGATGCTATAGAGTTTCGGTCAGCATTGAGACCGAACGACAGGGCTGTACTGTACTTACTTACTTTTACTTTTTCCTTCCGCTTGTACCGGTGGGCTTCGCGGGGAGATACATCGTCTGTCAGCAGCAAGGCGGGTGGCCTGGAGAAGGGACATCTCGTGAGCTCTGAAGGTGTCTGCCACGGAGTCGCTCCATCGTCGTCTTGGTCTTCCTCTGGCTCTCCAGCCAGAGTATCTGGTGTTGTATGCCCGAAGAGCTGGTTGGTTTAGGGCATACGTGTGAGGTGTCCGAACCACTTGATCCTCATATGTTCGATGTGTTGTAGGATTGGTGTTGCTCCTACCAGGTCTCGTATCACCTCATTTCTGATCTTGTCCCGCCTTGTCTTGTTTACTGCTTTCCTCAGGCATTTCATTTCACAGGTGACCAGTTTTCTCTCGAGGACTTTAGTTAGGGACCATGTCTGGCACTGGTATGTCAGCGTTGGTAGAAAAATGGTGTTGATGAGTTTCGCCTTAGTGCTGGTGGGAATGCTGGGGTGTTTCAGGAGAGGGGCAAGTTGGTAGCTGACTGCGTTGGCTTTCTGGCATCTGGTCTCGATTTCTCTGTCTAGTTTGCCATTTTCAGTGAAGATGCTGCCCAGGTATTTAAATTCACTGGCTTGCTTCAACTGGGTTCCGTTGATGTTGATGTCCAGTTTCTTTGGTCTCTTACTGACAGTCATGACCTCGGTCTTGCTGACGCTGATCTTCATGCCGTATGTCTCGCAGCTTTCACTGAGCTGGTCTGTGTGCTCCTGTAGCTGTATCTTGTCATTGTTCACCATTGCCTGGTCGTCCGCAAACATGAGTTCATTGAGTGCCTCAGGGTCTGGGTTTGCCTCCTTCGTAATCTGATCCATATAGATCACGAAGAGAAGAGGGAAGAGATTACAGCCCTGCCTTACTCCCGATGTCACTGGGAACCAGTCAGATGTTCCACTGGCGGTACGGACTGCACTCCTGCTGTTGGCACAGATGGCCCGAATGTTGTCTAGCAGCTGGCCCTTGACGTCGTACTGCTCGAGGACCTTCCATAGCTTGTCTCTGTTGACTCGTTCAAAGGCCTTTTCTTGATCAACGAATACAAGATGGAGATCTCGGTCGTATTCGATCGCCCTCTCGCACAGTTGTCGTAGTGCAAAGATTGCATCGGTGCACCCTCTCCCTTTTCTGAAGCCAAATTGGGCGTCACTGAAGAGATGTTCTGTTTTCGCTCGAGTGCGCTGCTCCAGGATCTTTGCGTACATTTTCCCTACATGACTGACTAGTGATATGCCTCTGTAGGTACTGCAGTCTTTCTTGCTGCCCTTCTTCTTCCATATTGGCACCACTATTGCATTTTGCCAGTCTTCTGGTACTTTTCTCTCCTCCCAAGCTTTCTGAAAGATGGTGGTGAGCCACTGAATTCCGGTTTCACCGCACACATGGATGGCTTCAGTTGTTATGCCGTCGTCTCCAGCTGCCTTTCCTTTAGGACTGGTCTTCACTGCTTTTCTTACTTCACTCTCTAGGATGGTAGGTTCTGAGTGGTCTAGGTGGCTGGGGGTGAACTGGGACTGTGTGTCTTGTGCCCATACTCCTGATGGATTGAGTAGGTTTTTGAAATAGTTTTCCCATCTCTTCACTATTTTCTCCTCTCCATGCAACGTTTCCCCGTTTGCATCGTTGATGATAGTGGTTGGATCGAAAGGTTCATCTCGCACTCTCATCGCTTTCACACTCTTGTAAAACTCTCTTGGTGAAGCTTTGCATGTTTCACAGAGTTTTTTACCATACTGGGTCCATGACTTTTCCTTTGCTGTTCTCACAACTTTCTTGCTGTGTCTTCTTGCAAGTCTGTACTTGATGTAGTCCTCTTCATCCTTTGACTTGACCCAGATCTTGTATAGTTTCTTCTTTTCCTTGATAGCATCCTTCACTTCTTTGTTCCACCAAGCTGTTGCCTTTCTGTTTCTTCCTCCTGTCTTCTTGGTGCCACAGGCTTCTTTTATAGTGTCCAGAAGGACTGTCTTGAAGATGCCCCAAGCTTCCTCTACGTTTAGTAATGTAGGGTCACTACAGTCCAATTTTTCACTGATGGTGCATCTGATCTGAGTCTGCACCTCTTCGTCTTGAAGCTTGTGTATGTTGAGTCTTTCCGGCTGTTTCTTCTTTTTGGTGAACCTCCTCTTCTTCTGAGTGACCAACGTCGTGATGATTGGCCTGTGGTCTGTGTCCAGGCCTGCGTTGGGGATGGCTCTTGAGTCTCTGATGTTGCTCCGCATTCGAGAGCTTGCTAGTGTGAAGTCGATTTGAGATGAGACGTCGATGTCGCTCCATTTGTACCAGGTATAGATCTGAGTGGCTCTGTGCTGGAAGAAGGTGTTGGTGACAATAAGGTCATGCTCTGCACACAGTTCCAATACATGGTTGCCGTTGTAGTTGCATGGTGTTCTGGGTCACTGTGTGGACCAAGGTGTTTTGTCCATGGTCTTCTTCTCTCTCCGACTCTGCCATTGAAATCTCCCATGACGTACATGTCTTCTTGGTCCGGGATGCTGTTGATGGTGTCCGAGAGTTTTTCGAAGAAGGAGTCCTTATCCTCATCTGAGTAGGAGTCATTACATGGTGCATACACTTGAATGTAGTTGTTGATCTTGTTGTCCTCCCTAATGCCGATCTTCAAGAGTCTTTCTGAAATGAACTCCGTACTCACTAGGTCTTTTGCCTTGTCATGGTGTAGGATGAAACCCACGCCATGTGCTGCTCTCTGTTCCTTGCTTACACCGCTCCAAATGAGAACATAGTTGGCGTCTATTTCCTTTGTTCCTGTTCCTTTCTTTCTGGTGTCTGCAATGCCCAGTATGGAGATCTTGCGCTGGGTCATGAACTCTACTATCTCTGGTTCTTTGTTCGTCAAACCGCAAATGTTCCAGGTCCCAACCTTTTCGTTTTTCTTTATTCGTTGTCCGTTTTCCTCGCCGCGTCGTTTTCCGTTGTGATCCGTCCGTTTGTATCTCCTTATATTTTCTTGAGCAATTCGTTTATCCACTGCCGGCCTGCTAAGCCAGTCACAGCTTCACCAGTGCCCCGTTGGCCAGCATTACCTGTTTCCACCTCCCACGACGAGGACGAGGGGTTGGGCTTTGGGAGGCGGGGCTGTACTGTAAGCTTGATATTTGCAGAATATATCCTGGCGTCAACCAGACCCGAGAGACATAGACACATGCAGTGTTGGTCAAGCGTTTTGGACAACATCTCAATGACACCTCTGTGGAGTGGGTGAGACTCGACTGTGTGGTCAAAATCTTCTCAACGAGCCCGTAGCACATTCAGCTCTTGGTAGGTACCGTTTGAGATCGAAAAATCCTGCAATGATTTTGACAGGGCTGAGGGGATTTGAACCTGCAACCTTTCAGTCGGTAGTACGTTGAGTTAACTACTGCGCCAAAGCAACTGGTAACGAGAGAGTTCTAATCTTACGAATAACGGCAACAACAACAGCGATATTGGAACGTCTCTCAAACATAAAGCCAAGATCGTGATGTGAGGTCTGCGGGGCCTGGCCTGAAAGATAACGTTCCCACAGAATCCTTATTCCTCTGTGTGTGTGTGTGTGTGTGTGTGTGTGTGTGTGTGTGTGTGTGTGTGTGTGTGTGTGTGTGTGTGTATGTGTGTGTGTGTTTGTGTGTTTGTGTGTGTGTGTGTGAGTTTGTGTGTGTTTGTGTGTGTGTTTTTGTGAATGTGTGTGCAAGTGTGTGTGTGTGTGAGTTCGTATGTGTGTCTCTGTGAGTGTGTTTGTGTGTGTGAGTATGTATGTCTATGTGGATGTGTGTGTGTGTTTGTGTGTGAGTGTGTGTGTACGTGTATATATATATATATATGTATATATATATATATACATACATATATATATATGTGTGTGTATATATATATATATATATATATATATATATATATATATATATATATACATGTATATATATATGTGTGTGTGTGCGCTTGTGTGTGTCTGTGTGTGTAAGTGCTTTTGTGTGTTTGTGTGTGTTCGTGCGTTTGTGTGTCTCTGTGAGTATGTCCGTGTTTGTGCGTTTGTTTGTGTGTGTATGTATGCGAGTGTGTGTGTGTGTGTGTATGTGTGTGTGTGTGTGTGTGTGTGTGTGTGTGTGTGTGTGTGTGATTGTACTGTATGCATGCGTGCGTGCATTTGTGTGAATAATGTGTGTGATTGTGTGTTTGTGTGTGCGTGTATATGTGTACGTGTGTACGTGCATATATATGTGTATACGTGTATGTATGTATGTGCATGTACGTGTGTGTGTGCGTGTGTGCGCGCGCACGTGCAAGCGCGCGTATGATCGTCCCTCGTATTGCAGCGGGCTAAAATGGAATTGCTTTTATCACATGCAGAGAGACGTCCTTATCCTGGGTTTATCTTCTCCATAGAGTTTGCTCTTTTAATTTAAAAGAAGAAAGTTTCTCTTCTCACCAAGACACGAAGTATCTGTCTGTCTGTACGCGTGTGACTCTTCCCAAACTATTTGGGCTGGATGTTTGGTAAAACCTTAGAAAAACATATATACTCATTTTGAGCTTAAATATGCCGAGGTGAAGCGTGATCGAGTATGGTTTCCAAATATTTTTGTTTGAATTCAATATCCGGTTTACCCAGTTGTAAATGTGTATCTGTCCTTCTTTAGGGACAATGGGTGGAGAGTGACGAAAACGAAACCAGTGTTGTTGTTTTTTTATGATGCTAGCTCAAAGAGACGTCTCTAAAATGTCGATATTGAAGACAACCCATGTTAGTCATGATAAAAATAACAACTTTGTCCTATACGCCTTTGCAGTGTGCGTGTGCGGTGACCAATGCAAGCGTTTTTGATGGCTCGTTTATGGTCCCGCTTGACAATCAAACTCACAATCCCTGCATTAATAGCATAGGACTCTAACTAACGGAGTTAAAGGAGCCACTTTCTATGGCCTGAGGATCGAAACTACGATCCCTGCGTTATTTGATTTCATATCATTTTGTCATAGTGGATCAGTTTACTATGTGCTCTGCCCTTTGAGAGCACGTCGATGTTGTGCAGAGCCACGCATTTTTAAAAACAAATCTTCAGAAAGACAAGAAGGCTAATTGACCTTAAAGAGAGGGGCCTGGGAAATCTACCTGGGGAAATCTACCTGTCTCTCCAAT
>JAPXFY010001302.1:35000-38092 GCA_030674185.1 Monoplex corrugatus | reverse complement strand
TGCTAAATCAATCCTACAGGGAACTGTTAAGGAAGGGAGACGGATGGGCGGACAGAAAACAATAGAAAAGAAAACAAACACAAAACCATCAACGATGGACTGACAGAGAAACCACTCGCAGAGACCCAGGCTTTGGCACACAACCGACATAGCGGAGGAATCTGGTGAACAGTTCTTCAGTGCGGCGCGCTGATAACCCTTCACGGAGTATATGTGGAAGAAAAAGCTAATTCCCACACCAGACTTACATGTTTTATCACTTTCTTTAGTCATGTTATACATGTGATGAAGAGCAAATTTTGTCTGGCACATGTATGGATGTTGTAGGACGATGTGTGTATTATTTCATTATGTACAATATTTATCTGATAGTAAGTTTCATGTTTCTGAAATTTGCCTCGATAGTTGCAAGAAATCCAAAACAAGTGTGACTACCTGCGTTCAAGCAAACAGGAAGCAGAAACAAGAAGAAGAAGAAGAACAACAACAATAAAAACAAAAACAACACAAAAAACGAAAAAAAAAAAAATCAGAACGCGTATTAATAATTACAATATTTATATAGCGCAAAATCTTGATAAAAAAAAAAAAAAAAAAAAAAAATCAAATCAAATCAAATCAAATCAAATCAAATCTAAGCGCTGAAGCAGACACACACGCAAGCACGCACGCACGCACGCACGCACACACACGCACGCACACACACACACACACACATACACACACACACACACGCATGGCTATAAATGGGGAGAAAGAATAAAAGCAATAAAAGCAAGAATAAAAGCAATGGAAAATTATAGAGAGCATAGCATATACAATTATATATTATAACCATATGATTCCCTCCGAGCGGAGACAGGCTGCAGAGGGGGGTTAGGATTTTATGCGGAGGAGAAAAGGTGAGTTTTGAGAGCGGACTTGAAGGAGACAAAAGTAGGTTGCTGACGGACTGAGAGAGGAAGTTTGTTCCAGGAGAGTGGACCAGAAACAGAGAAGGCTCGTGGACCATAGGTATTGAGCTTAGTGCGTGGAAAGCGAAAAGTCAGAGGATCGGAGGCAGAGCGGAGGGTACGTGAGGGAACATAGATCTCAAGTAGGCTTGACAGGTAATCGGGGGCTGCGTTATTGAGGCTTTTGTAGCACATGGTGTCTAGTTTGTACTGTATGCGCTTTGATACAGGGAGCCAGTGAAGTTGTGCCAGGAGAGGAGATATGTGGTCAGCTTTTTTCTTTTTGAGTACAAGGCGTACAGCATTGTTTTGAATGCGCTGTAGGATGTGAATGGTGGAGGCAGGAAGACCAGACAGGAGTGAATTGCAATAGTCAATGCGAGACATTATGAAGGAGAGAACGAGTTTTGCAGTTGTTTCGACAGAGAGATACTTCCTGATCAGCCTTATACGATGGAGATGATAGTAGCAAGATCTGGCAGTTTGAGAAACAAAGTTGTTCATGGAGAGGGTAGAGTCAATGCAGACACCAAGGTTTTTAGCTGAATCAGAAATTGGGACTGATGTGTTACATAATGGGAGAGAAAGAGGAGGCAGCTGAGAAAGTTTCTGACGGGTGCCAATGAGGATAGCTTCTGTTTTGTCGTCATTAAGCTGAAGTATATTGTGTGTCATCCAGTTCTTAATGTCCGAGTAACACTCAGTGGTGCGAGTCAACAGGCGCTGTATATTATCAGGTGAGTCACTGTCTTGAAGTTGGGTGTCATCAGCATAGAAGTGGTGTTTTATAGAATGGGAGTTGATGATGGTGGACAGGGGGGAGGTGTAAAGAGTGAAAAGAACAGGGCCAAGGACAGATCCTTGTGGAACACCACAGGTCAGGTATGCAGGTTGAGAGTAAGTGCCATTGATGAGAACGGTTTGTTTTCTGTTGGATAGGTATGAAATGAACCAAGACAGAGCAATGTCAGAGATGCCAAAAGTATGATGAAGTCTAGAAAGGAGAATACCATGATCAATGGTATCAAAGGCTGCAGACAGATCAAGGAGTGTGAGGAGAGAGACTTTGCCAGTATCAGTTGCAAGGAGGAGATTGTTGAGAATGTGTAGTAGGGCAGTTTCAGTGCTATGGCACTGGCGGTAGGCTGACTGGAAAGGATTGAGAAGATTGTTGGCAGACAGGTGAGAGTTCAGCTGGTTGAGGACGACTTTTTCAAGGAGTTTTGACAAGAAAGAGAGATTAGAGATAGGCCGGTAATTTTTCAGTTCATTTGGATCTAAATTGTGTTTCTTGAGGAGAGGGTGAACAATAGCAGACTTGAAAGAATCAGGGACAGTTCCAGTTTGAAGAGAAGTGTTGATGATGTCAGTGATGAATGGGAGGAGAGTAGGGAGACAGTCGGCGTAGAGAGAACCTGGAAGAGGATCTAGTTCGCAGGTTTTGAACGACATGGATCTGATTGTGTTGAGAATTTCTTCTTGTGAGACTGGGGTAAAAGTAGTAAGAGGTGTGCCAGAGAAGGAAGGGTCAGGTGGGCATGGTTGACAGGGTGTCCTGTCAAGCCTGTCACGAAGAGTTTGTATTTTGGTGGTGAAATAGTTGGAGAATACAGATGGGAGTTCTTCATTTGTATGTTTTGTTGGGAGAGGTAAATCTTTTCGTGTGCCAAGGAGATGATTCATGGTTGTAAAGAGTTCTTTTGAAGAAGAGGCATTCAGGATTTTGGTTTGGAAATAGCTTGTTTTTGCTGATGCAATGAGGGTGGATACTTTTGTTTTAGAGGCTTGGAAAATTTGCCTGTGTACAGTGAGTTTGGATTTGCGCCAGCGGCGCTCTGCTCTGCGGCGGGCACGTTTTGCACAGGCGATCTCATGAGTGAGCCAGGGGGTAGGGGGGCGGTCAGGTAAAAGACGGGTTGTGGCTGGAGCATGAGTGTCCAGAAGATGGTGGAGAGTAGTATAGAATTCATCGGCAAGGTTATGTGACTTTTCAGAAAGGAGACGGGAGGCATCAGATGAAAATGTGGAGAGGTCGATAGATTTGAGATTGCGTCGAGTCACTGTGCGCATGGTACGGGAAGGAGGAGAAATGTCGAGAGAACAGAGAATTGCAGAGTGGTCAGATGGAAGGGCTGAAGT
>JAPXFY010001302.1:15000-27500 GCA_030674185.1 Monoplex corrugatus | reverse complement strand
ACTCAAATCTTCTAGATCAAATAATCGATTGGGTAATGTTTGGTGGACAGAGGCATGTGAGAAAGCAGTTCAATATAAAAGGGAGAAGTTCAAAATCTACATCAAAAGCCGGAAACCTGAGGATCATGTGGAAATGAAAAAAGCTAACATCCAATGTAACAAAATCATTGCTGAAGCAAAGAAAGATTATCGGGCATCATTCTGCACAAAAGAAATTTCAGATTTCAAAGATTTCCATAAAGTCTGGACGAAAATGAAACAAATGAGGGATGGAACCAACTTACCTAGGTGTCCGATAATGATTGAAACATGTAACACATTTCCTTCAGACATGGACAAATCAGAAACTTTTGTGGATCTGTTTGCCGAAAACAGTAAAGTTGAAGGTTTATCTCCTGACTGCAAACATCACAGCGAAATGGATGATTACAACCCAATCTACACTGATCCAGTACCACAGAATGATCTCTGGTTTAATTCTCCAATCACCTTAGAAGAGCTAAAAAACACAGTACTGTCTCTACACAACAAAAAGAGTTCGGTAGGTGTTGATGCAGTTTCGACTGAAATGATCAAACATCTCCCTGAAAACTACTTTATTTTCCTACACAAAATTTTGCAGAAATGCTGGGTTAGCGGAACTGTGCCACAAATATGGCAAAAGTGTATAGTTATACCAATCTTAAAAACAGGAAAATCGAAAACCGATCAAAACAGTTACAGACCCATTGCTTTGACGTCCCACACAAGCAAACTAATGGAAAGATTGGTCTTAAACAGACTTTTACACTACTGTGATAAAAATAACGTTATTCCCGTAAACCAGGCAGGTTTTAGAAAAGGAAGATCCGCAGTTGAGCACCTGGTTAAACTTACAACTTAGATCAAACAACAGTTTGCTCGCAGAAAAAGTGTTTTAGCTACTTTCTTTGATGTGAAAAAAGCTTACGATCAAGTTTGGCAAAAACGTTTATTGTTCAAGCTAAAATCTGTTGGTTTATCGGGCAATATGTTCAATTACATTAAATCTTTTTTAGCTAATAGAACAATTCAGGCAAGAGTGGGAGCTAGTTATTCTTCTTCACGATGCCTCGACATGGGGATTCCACAAGGTTCAGTGATAGCACCTATTTTATTTAATATCCTTATACAGGATCTTCCTAAAGCTCTTTCAAATCGTGTTGTTTTAGTACAGTACGCTGATGATATATGCACTTGGATGAATATCACTTAAAAAAAGACAACTCCACAGAGAACGCGAAATTACATCAGGAAGTTGTATCAAATTGATCTTGATAATCTTGGAAACTATATGTTAGAAAATGGGCTGTCGTTGTCAGCAGAAAAAACTAACATGATGCTGTTTGATCCTGGTGGTAACTCAAATAACTTGCCTACTTTCAAATTGCTTGGTGAAGTGTTAAATTACAAACAGGTCGTAAAATTCCTGGGAGTTTACATCACGTCCAAATTAAGCTGGAATGTCCATTTTGATTATATTTTAACAAAAGCGCGAAAAACCTTAAATTTTCTAAAGATAATAAGCAAATTACCCTGGGGAATGGATACAAATGTACTGATTCATCTGTCAACAGCGCTGGTCAGGTCTAAATTATCCTACGCGCAAGAAGTTTTCTTCAATGCACCCAAATATTTACTAAAAAAGATTCAGAGCTTGGACTGCAAAAGTCTTAAAATTGCACTAGGTGTACCAACTCATGCTTCTACTCTGGAAACGTACAAAGTTGCTGGAATTCTACCTTTAAAACAACCATCGTGAGTTAGCTACAGCAAAGTTTGCAATTAGAACTACTTCACAAGCGGATAATTTTGTGAGCAAAGAAATTAAGATCAGGTCTGATACTGACTTTCCAAAACGAGCAAAAAACATTTCATCACAAATTACTGCCGCAACTTACATATCTGGCCTGATCAAACAGTCCAACATAACAATGGATGAAATAGCCGAGAAACCAACGATAACGCCTATCCCTACATGGGAAAGGCTAAAGGCCACATTTGATCTCGATTATGCAGACGTTAAAAAAGATGATAATGTCAACATTACGCTATCCACAGCTTGTGAACACATCAATGAAAAGTACCGTACCCACCTCCACATTTTTACCGATGGGTCAGTCTTAGCAAATCAGAGCGCTGGAGCAGCCTTTTATGTTCCAAAATTTAACATTAAAAAGTCTTTTTTCATTGGGGCAAATGTATAGTATACAGCAGAATTGGTCGCTGTTGTTCAAGCGTTGCATTATTTAATAAGCCTTCGGCCTGTGTCATTCAAAGTAGTTCTCTTTGTTGATTCAAAATCTGTATTATATGCCTTACAGTCTTTTGATACAGACACAAGACCTGACTTAATTATTGAGGCAAATCATCTAATACGTTGTTTAAAGATAAATGGCTCGGAAATCAATTTATGCTGGGTGCCTTCTCATGTTGGTCTTCATGGCAACAACGTAGTTGACAGAGCAGCTAAATCCGGTGCCCTCCATTCTGAAAATTCCATAGAATTACATGTTAACACCTCGGTAAAAGAAGCTTACAACTCGCTAGAATTAGCATCATGGATTCGATTTTATGAACATTTAAATGAAAAATTTGTGTCTCAAAAAAGAATCAAACTTTCAGTTCAAAATATCTGTAAAAACTTGCAGTATTCCTCATTATATCATTTGAGATTAATTGTTATGACATATTTTCGCATTCAACTGAACGCTTTGAAAACAAAATATTGTAACAACGTTTTATGTATTTGCGGCGAACAATTCACATTGTATCACTGTTTGTTTTACTGCAGAAAGCTTCGTTCCTTTTTACCAAAGACGTTTACACAAGGAAACTATCTTGAAACGCATTTTAAAGAAGTAGTATCGGATCAAGTTTTGTTAGTTAAAATTTCAGAATCATTGGTTCACAGTCCTGTTAATACGTTACTTTAAGATTTTTTATTATAATTATGATTATTTTTGTTTTGTTTTGTTTTTATGACGATTTTTCTGTTACATTATTGATGTTAGCGTTGTTCTAGTTTCATTTCTCTGTTCATCCATATCCTTTTTCTTAAGACCTTGCCGCTTCCTTTTAATTTTTTTTACGACCCTTACTCTGTTCCCCTCTCCCTCCACCCCCCCTTATTTCATCCTCCATGCCATTTTTCCTCGTCTAATATCACTTATAGTGAAAAGACGTTAAATCAAGCAACGAACGAACACACACACAACACACACACACACACACACACACACACACACACACACAAAACTTGATCCATCCATACCTGCCAGCAATTAAGCCACAGACTCCTTAAGTTGCGCAAACTCCATGCGATGGCACAGTCCTGAAATGTGCAGACGAGAAGGAGGAGGGGGTAGAGCATAAGGTACCCATGAAACACTAAGATGACACCACCAGAATAATGGAAACATTAAGATGGGCAGCAATCAGGACAGTTTTTAATGTTGCGGGCTTGAATTGAACTCGAGATATCAGATCCTACGTCCACGGCTGTGTCAAAAGATGAACCAACCAGCCCGCCTTAAGAGAAGCAAGGTCTATATATTACCCACAAGCAGTCATGGTCCTAGGTCCCCCCCCCCCCCTCCCCCCATGTATCAAACAGACTCCACACACCGTCTCTCACCACGAAGCATTAACGTCCATCCCCTCCGCCCATCGTCATACACACAAACTGTCGACACAAGTTTCAGAACTGGTTATGCAACATCTCTACCATTGTCACTCTGTCAGAACAGGACATCCATATTCCTTCATGACTGTCGACAGTCTTCAAGCCTACCCCTCCTCCTCCATACCATTCGGAAGACCAACAAAAGTATCATCATCATCATCATGTCAAAAATAACAACAACAACAACGATCATCATCATCATCATCATCATCATGACAAAAATAACAACAACAACAACAACGATCATCATCATCATCATCATCATCATCATCATCGTCATCGTCGTCGTCGTCGTCGTCGTCATCATCATCATCATCATCATCATCCATCATGATCATCATCGTCGTCGTCGTCGTCATTATCACCACGCTGCTGCTGCTGCTAATATTGATAACCACAATAGTGGTGGAAATAGTAAAAATAACAACGATGATAATGACCATAAAAGTATATCAAAACAACAACGACGACGACGACGACGACGACGACGACGACGACAACAACAACAAATAATAATAATAATAATAAAAAGACAATAACAATACAACAACAATAACAACAACAATAAGAAGAATAATAATAATAGTAATAATAATAATAATAATAATAATAATAATAATAATAATAATAATAATGATAATGATAATAATAATAATAATATAAATAATAATGATAACAACAACAATAATGTAATAATGATGATAATGATAATAATAATAATAATAATAATAATAATAATAATAATAATAATAATAACAACAACAACAATAATGATAATAATAATGATGATGATGATGATGATGATGAAGAAGAAGAAGAAGAAAAAGAAGAAGATGATGATAATAATAATGGTAATGAGGAAAGGGAAGGGAGCTAACACCAAGGTGATGATACCACAAGAATAATGATTAGACTACATGTATTGAGACGGACAGCTAACAGACCAGTTTTAATATTACAGGCTGAATACTGAACTCAAGACATCATATAATTATATCCACGGCTCTCTCAAAAGAATCGACCATCTCAGTTCAAAGATCAAACCAAGGGTGGAAACAACATCAATCCTCCACCATATGTGACCCATTGTCACACAGGGGGACAAAAGTCAATATAAAGTTCTTGGTATCAATGGGAAAGCCATAAAATTTTCATTTTCAGTGTTATACATCGATGAAGTCTTTAAGACAAAAACTATAGCGGTTGTGGCCACTTGAAATGTCACATACGTGTAATCCTCCCTTGAGAAAATGGAGTGGAAAGTTTGATAACATTCACTGAAAGATTTAAAAAAAATTATGACAAAATATTTGGATCATTCTGACTCACTGTGTGTAGCGCTCAGAAAAGCTGACATCATTAATTTCAAAATGATATATGGAATTATGTGGTTCTGTAAGCTTTTGAGCCGGGGTAGTAGTGTGAAAACTGCCAGTTTCCAGTAATTTTAACACAGCATTACTAAAAAGGATACCCACCAATGTATTCAATTTGTTTAATTTTATTCGTTTTAAAGGATGGATTTCACTGTGAAACTTAGCGTACCTCCCCCCCCCCCCAAAAAAAAAAAAGCCCAGAGAAAAAGCTGTAGTAAAAAATCTCAAGTACATCCAAAGAGACCCTCACCATCTTTCTGAGGCAATATCTCAGTTTGTTCACGAGTGATTTACGTCCTTGTCGGTGAGAAAAGGTCACATATGTATTCCATAAAATTTAGAGATTGGGCCATAATGTATAATTTTTTATATTCATTTCTTTTTATCACAATGGACTTACCATGTAAAATTCGGGCTGCTCTCCCCGTCGAAGGCGTGTTGCCAGAGTACAGCGCCACCCATTTTTCTTTCTTTCTTTAAAACCAAGACCTCAGAAAAGTAAGAAGGCTAACTGGTCTTCATGGGGAGAACCTGGAAAATGAACCTATCTCTCCAATGTTTCATACCAAGGCAACCGGACAAATGCCATGCTCTTCAGGACTTTCAACTGTCGTTGGATCTTTAACATGCGCAGACCAGGAGGTACACTAGTTTTTCGTCCCATTCTAATGACTAGATGTTCAGTTCGATTTTCCGGTCAAACTGAGGAGAAAAATCGAGGCCTTAATGAGAAGTAAACCTGGAACCTCGAGTTTAGTTATTGGCAGGCGAACGTCTGAACTATTCCGCCACTCTTCTCCCTAAGTGATTTAGTGATCTGGTCAGTATGCAACTCAACCAGCTGGAGCAACAAGCATATAATAACCATTATTCCACTTGTATAGCGTAAACAGTCCATGACGAAGAACGCTCTTTGCGCTTTAAGTACGAAAGGCAAGAAAAGTTGGGACGGGGAAGGGTGGAGAGTTTTCATGTAAATATGTATATAATGTATAAACATATTCAGATATACAGATCAATACACCAATACAGCATAAACATAGTTCATCAAGAATGACAACAGAATGTAAAATGGAATTTGAAATAGTGATGTCAGTCAACAAACCAACCAACCACCAACCAACCAATCAACCAACCCACCAACCAACCAACCAACCAACCAACCAACCAACCAACCAACCAACCAACCAACCAACAACCAACCAACCAACCAACCAACAAAACCAACCAACCAACCAACCAACCAACCAGCCAATCAACAAACCAACCAACAAACACATAAACACACAAACAAACGAAGGAACGAATAAACAAACAAACAAAAACAAAAACAAAAAACAAAACAAAACCACACACACGTACATAAGGAAGATAACTGTATAAATCATCTGATGAACAGTCTTTCAGTTATTCACATTCAAAAAAATAAACGTAGACACATACAGATAAATTAATATATGTAAACAAGCACATACACATATGTACATCATGCGAATGGAGGAGGTATGGCACTGGGAGCAACTAATATTTCTGGCAGTTAGATTTATATAAAAAAGAAAAATGTATAGAATGAAACAGTTTTTTTTTCGTAATTCATCAATGTGGACTTTGTATATATCCATACACATGAAAACACACAAATATACAAACACACATGAAAACACACACATTACAAACACACATGAAAACACACACAACACACACAAACGTACACAGACACACACATACAGATATATGTATATATACACACATATATATATGTATAAGCATATATATATATGTAATACATATATATATATGTAATACATATATATATATGTATATATATAATATATATAAATATATACGTATACATATGCATATGTATAGTCAAACTACAGTATGACAAATATTAGAAAGTCACAGACATTAATTTACACAATTTTGAAGATATTTCCGAAAGTAATATGTTTTGAAGTGTATCCTTAGAGCAAGCAGACAACTGTTTTGTAATAAAGACAATGAGAAGGAGTTCCGTGTTGTTCGGCCAAAAACAGAGAACGATTTCTTTCCGCAAATAATGACAGACCCAAGGTACAATTGAGAGAAGAGCTTCTCGAGACCTGACAGCTTCCAAAAGTTTGTAGGGCAGGAGCAGGTCTGGCATATGTGTCGTCAAAGTATTCGAAGTTAGATATCAAAAAACAGAGTGTGAGTGTGGCAATTTTATACTCAATTTTTGCTTTGAATGGAAGCCAGTGTGGTATTCGCAAGAGTGCTTTTGGAATTCACTCTTTACTGTCCCGGAGGGCAAGTCGAACTGCACTGTTTTGGATTCGTTGGAATTTAGATAGCTTTTCATTAGAAAGCCCAGCTAAGAGAGAGTTACATTTGCCTTGTTTACATTAATTGAGAGACCCATATAGTAAACATTTTCTAAATTGACTCTGGATTTAAAACGAGAGGCAAACCAAGAAAGACCTAGATTGATGGCATGAAAGAGACCTTGACATCAGACAGGGTTTCTCTCCTCTTTGAGCTCCCTGACTCACTGCTGCCATCATCTCTTTCTCCCAACAGACATATATACAGACAAGCAGACAGACAGACAGACAGACAGACACACACACACACACACACACACACACACACACACACACACACACACACACACACACACACACACACACACACACACACACACAACATCTGTCAACAGCGCTGGTCAGGTCTAAAGTTATTCTATGCGCAAATAGGTTTTTTCAATGCACCCAAATATTTACTAAAAAAGATTCAGAGCTTGGACTGCAAAAGTTAAAATTGCACTAGGTGTACCAACTCATGCTTCTACTCTGGAAACGTACACAGTTGCTGGAATTCTACCTTTAAACAACCATCGTGAGTTAGCTACAGCAAAGTTTGCAATTAGAACTACTTCACAAGCGGATAATTTTGTGAGCAAAGAAATTAAGATCAGGTATGATACTGGCTTTCCAAAACGAGCAAAAAACATTTCATCACAAATTACAGCCGCAACTTACATATCTAGCCTGATCAAACAGTCCAACATAACAATGGATGAAATAGCCGAGAAACCAACGATAACGCCTATCCCTACATGGGAAAGGCTAAAGGCCACATTTGATCTCAATTATGCAAACGTTAAAAAAGATAATAATGTCAACATTACGCTATCCACAGCTTGTGAACACATCAATGAAAAGTACCGTACCCACCTCTACATTTTTACCGATGGGTCAGTCTTAGCAAATCAGAGCGCTGGAGCAGCCTTTTATGTTCCAAAATTAAAAAGTCTTTTTTCATTGGGGCAAATGTATCTATATATACAGCAGAATTGGTCGCTGTTGTTCAAGCGTTGCATTATTTAATAAGCCTTCGGCCTGTGTCATTCAAAGTAGTTCTCTTTGTTGATTCAAAATCTGTATTATATGCCTTACAGTCTTTTGATACAGACACAAGACCTGATTTAATTATTGAGGCAAATCATCTAATACATTGTTTAAAGATAAATGGCTCGGAAATCAATTTATGCTGGGTGCCTTCTCATGTTGGTCTTCATGGCAACAACGTAGTTGACAGAGCAGCTAAATCCGGTGCCCTCCATTCTGAAAATTCCATAGAATTACATGTTAACACCTTGGAAAAAGAAGCTTACAACTCGCTAGAATTAGCATCATGGATTCGATTTCATGAACATTTAAATGAAAAATTTGTGTTTCAAAAAAGAATCAAACTTTCAGTTCAAAATATCTGTAAAAAATTGCAGTATTCCTCGTTATATCATTTGAGATTAATTGTTATGACATATTTTCGCATTCAACTGAACGCTTTGAAAACAAAATGTAACAACGTTTTATGTATTTGCGTGCGAACAATTCACATTGTATCACTGTTTGTTTTACTGCAGAAAGCTTCGTTCCTTTTTACCAAAGACGTTTACATAAGGAAACTATCTTGAAACGCATTTTAAAGAAGTAGTATCGGATCAAGTTTTGTTAGTTAAAATTTCAGAATCATTGGTTCACAGTCCTGTTAATGCGTTACTTTAAGATTATTATTATAATTATGAATATTTTTGTTTTGTTTTGTTTTTATGACGATTTTTCTTTTACATTATTGATGGTAATTGTTAGCGTTGTTCTAGTTTCATTTCTCTGTTCATCCATATCCTTTTTCTTAAGACCTTGCCGGTTCCTTTTAATTTTTTTTACGTCCCTTACTCTCTTCCCCTCCCCCCTCCCCCCTAATTTCATCCTCCATGCCAATTTCCCCGTCTAATATCATTTATAGTGAAAAGACGTTAAATCAAGCAACGAACACACACACACACAAAGAGGAAGACAGACGAGAGTGTACCGGATTGACAGATGACACCGTAAATCCTTGCTTGTTGATTGTCACACCAGCTGTTACAATCGATTCTCACCGTGATATGGGTGGGTTAGGGCTCACTGACACGAACAGAAAATAGTGTGAACTAAAGGAACAAACTCGTCTAATTCTTTACTGACCATTTAACGTTCCACGTTCTTGTGGGGAAGGCGTTATCGGGAACATGCGGAATAACAATAATAACGTCTGCTGCTGCTGCTTGTGCTACTGCTTATAGTATTACTACTGCCACTACTACTGTTGTTGCTGCTGTTGTCACTATACTACTGTTACTATTACTTCTATTACTACTACTGCTGTTGCTGCTGCTAGGCTACTACTACTATTACCACTACTTCAATACCAGTATAAATTATAGAGTGGGTAAAACATAGGCTAGGTAGGGCCTCATGGGTTTATGTGCAGGCTTAAGGCTTGTGCCATGATCAGCATACACATGGCACCTGTGACGTTAGTGCATACGGAATTTGTTCCGAGCATGGAGACGTTGTATGGAGAAACTGAAACTAAAACTGAAACTACTACTGCTGCTACTTCTACTATTACGCTCTTTTTCTTTGCTTTATTTTTTTCAGCCATCGACAAGGTAAGATACTCATTCAACACTGGGAAGACTGGAGGCTTCAGGCACTCAGATATTTGTCCTTTTCTGAGCCAGGACAGCATTTGTACACTCAACTGAATAAACACTGTATAATAGAAGAACGGCATAATGGTTCAGACGTTCGCCTACCAGTAACTAAACTCGCGATTCCAGGATTCGTTTTCTGTTGAGAACTCGACTTTTCACCTCAGTTTCACCGGAAAATTGATTGAACTGAACATCTAGAAAAGGACAAAAAACGAGTCAAACAAGTGTGCCTTCTGGCCTGTGCATGCTAAAGATCCCACGGCAGTTGAAAATTGTGAAGAGCAGGGCTTTCGCCCAGCTGCCCTGGTGTAAATCATTGGAAAGATAGGTTGATTTGCCAGATCCCTCACCTTGAAGGCCAGTTAGGCTTCTTGCCTTTCTGAAGTCTTGGTAAAGCTAATCAAACCAAACCAAACAAAACCAAACCAAATCAAAACAAAACAAAAAACACCAAACACCAAGCAAGCAAGAAAGCAAGCAAGCAAGCAAGCAAGCAAGCAAGCAAGCAACCAACCAACCCACCGACCAACCAAACATTGGGCGGCTCTGAACTGCCGCGAGGTGCCCTCAAAGGGGAGAGCAGCCTGAGTTCATCATCATCATAATCAGGTGCCTTGCCGCATGGCGTTGGCGATCATGGACTTCCATCTGTCTCTATCTCTTGTTGCCCCAAGCATCTCCTCCACCCTCCTTGTCTTCAGCCACTCTGCAAGTCCGTCTAGCATTTTCTCCCTGGGCCTACCTGGTGCTCTCTTTCCCTCCAGCTTTCTCGTTGTGACCAGGTGCTCCAAATCCCCCTTCCTCATAAAATGGCCTATACATGTTGCCTGTCTTTTCCTAATCTTCCATATGAGTGATCTACTTGTGTCTGCCTCCATCAACACTGTCACGTTTGTTTTCTTTGCTGTCCATGGAACTCTCAACATTCTTCTTAGAAACCACATCTCGGCTGCCTCAATCTTGTTCTGGCTTTGCTTGTTGACTGTCCACGCCTCACAACCGTACGTGAGTTGCACATGATAAAACCATATACGTAGGCAAGATCTTGAAATGGGGAAAGTGTGGGATGGCTGGGGCAGAGTCTATGAAACATTACCTAGCTGAAGCCATAGGAATGATGGAAATGATAAAAATGGACAGCAAACAGGCCATTAATGTTGCGGGATGGGATTGAACTTGAGATATCAGATCTTGGGTCCACATCTCAATCAAAAGAAGCAAACAGCCCATGAAATGTAATTGGCCTGTGTTATGAACATGGCTCTCTGACAACTGAGCTAATGGGCTGCCACTATAACAGATAAATAAATAAATAAACGAATCAATGAACGAATGAGTGAATGAATGATTAAATGAATGAATGAATGAATAAATGAATAAATAAACGGATAAATAAATAAATAAACAAATGATTAAACAAACAAATAAATAAATGATTATACAAAGAAAGGGTTAATAAATGAACAAATAGACAAGTAGATAGATAGATAAATAAATAAATAAATAAATGAATAACAAATGAATAATAAATAAATAGATAAATAAATAGATAAATAGACGAATAAATGAATGAGCAAGTAAATAAATAAATAATGAATAAATAAATAAATAAATAAATAAATAAGTAAATAAAAAAAAGAATAAATAAATGGAGGAACGAATAATTGAATAATTGAATAAATAAGTAAACAAACAAACGAACAAGTAAATAGATAAATAAGTAAACTAATAAATAAATGTACAAACAAACAAACAAACAAATAAATAAATAAATAGATAAATATATAAATAAACAAATAAATAAGATTTCTATTGGGTTGAGTTGTCTTGGGACCTCAACATCAATTGAAACCAGCAATAATGATGGAGGCGCTCATCTCCTCTCCCTAGTTGCTTTATCCTCCCCAACCTTACGTAATTTTATATACCGTTTGTATCTACAATCTGGTCACAGACGGTCAAATGCCTTACTTCATTTGCTTTTCGTCTGCTGGGTTTCAGTTTAAATCTTTTAAAGTGTCTTATTTTTTGTTTTTCTTTTCTTTTCTTTTCTGTTTGTTTGAGTGTGTTTTCTTTTCTTGTTTTGTTTCTTCTTTTTTGTTTGTTTGTTTGTTTGCGTGTGCGTGTGCGTTGTGTGTGTGTGTGTTGTGTGTGTGTGTGTGTGTGTGTGTGTGTGTGTGTGTGTGTTGTGTGTGTGTGTGTGTGTGTGTATGTGTGTGTGGTGTGCGTGTGTGTGTGTTGTGTGTGGTGTTTGTGTATGTGTGTGTGTGTGTTTTGGGAGGGTCTATTAGCTTTTTGGTATATATGCTGGGTTTCAGTATAAATCTTCTAAAGTTTCTTGGTTTCTACTGTTTTAATGTAAGTAGATTGAAATGAAGTGGAGCTTCATTTATAATTT